>JARFJB010000025.1:3400000-3510000 GCA_036346205.1 Vesta saturnalis
AATAATTATCTGCATTCAACTTTAATTTATTAAAACTTTTGTAATTCCCATGAAATTAATAAACTCGATTATCGTCTTTAATTAATCTTGTTTATATTAAAAAAAATAACGATATTTCATAATTCATTAGAATTGTCAATTTAACAATTCACTTATTATTAAATACTCTAACGTCACTTTTGTTTTAAGTGGTTTAACTTTTTTGCGCCTATGTTTTGTTTTTATATGAATTAGGTTATAAAAAACTTACTAATCTTACATGTTATAAACAAAAGTAACACGCTTTCACCTTCAAGATTAATAAGACTCCCCAGAAAATTTTAAAATGCAGTATCATTTTTTTCTAAAACACCAATTTTGATTGGTCCTTATACACCATACAAACAAACTTGAACTTAATTTTGATTGGTTGATCATATTTCTAAAATTTACAATTTATTAATTTTACAAATATCTTTGTTGTACAAGGATAGATCTTAAAAATATTGTAAGCATTGAATTCTACATAAAATTTCCTTTAAAATGATACCCCATTGGCCCTATTTCGCTTTTAAACTACTTTGCTATGATAATTATACTATATATGGATTTTCACATACAGAAATTTACTTATATCTAACTTATTCTAATCTCCACAGGAAAACTATGGTCATATTTGGATTCTCTGACAAGAAAAACATAAAGTTACACTAACTTTAACTTCAACACAGTCAACAATGTAAAATACTATCTCACAATCGGAGTTTAAAATGTCCATAACCTCTCTTCCCAACACATTTAGTTAACTTGCACCAATAATGATAATTTATATGGCAACACTTCCTTTTAATACAACTGTAGGTTACTTTTACACTACTTTAATCATAGAATTTAATTCTTCGACATGTTATCTAATACATACTATTTTCTTTTATTTTAGAACTGAAGCATATTATGCTACCAGTACAGGATTTACCTTTTCCAAATGGATATGATGAACAATATTAAGGAAAATACATAATTTAAATCTTCCGAAGGTGATAGGAAACTATTAATATGAAATTTCTCTTGTACAAGCATGATTACAATACAATAATTGTAAAACTTGAATCATTTAGCTCACAATGTGGCGTGCAACTACATATGTACTCAGTTATACGTTATTATGAACCTATGTAACTTGCGATCTTACATACACGTTTATCTAATTTCATCACTTACTCTAATCTTATAATCTTTTATTTCTTTATAACCATCATATTTAACACTCAAACATATCAACTCAACAAATTTTCCGTTCAATGTAGTTATTCAAACACATTTAAAGAGAAATAAGACAAAGGTATTGCACAGTCAAAAAATCTTACTTGTTGTCACTTCGTGAAAGCTGATGATGTAATTACAGCGTGGCTGGGCTGATGACATTATCTGCTGACTTCGGGCGCCTAGCTTCCTTTGTTCTCTCAATATCTTCTTTTGAGCTTTGTTGCGGAATAATACAATTCCACCTTTGTTTCCCACAATTTAATGATTTTGTTAATAATCGTTGGATATATTTATAGTTCTCGATTAACACCTTAATTGTTCAAAAATTCACTACAAACCGCGTGCACAACAAACAGCGGGCTACATACAAAAATCAACGCATTTAATCATCACTGTTTTCCAGTTATTGTTCTTTTATATATACATATATATATATATATATATATATATATATATATATATATATATATATATATATATATATATATATATATATATATATATATATATATATATATATATATATATTATATATATATATATATATATATATATATATATATATATATATATATATATATATATGGATTTTATCCTAGATCGATAGTAGCTATTTTATTTTTATTGTTCAGCTATAAACACAATAAAGGATGATGACTTCTATTGTATACGAACATGTTTATTTTACTTATTACGTCACCTTTCTTTTTATCGCCAATTTGACAATGTTCGCCCTATTGTCACTTTAACCTTTTATTAAATTAATACGGGAAGTGTTAATTATATTTACTTATCACAATACTAACTAATTTAGACTTTTATTTTCCCAATTTAGAAGGCAGCGTGCCCACCTTGTCGCATATGCCGCCGCGATCACCCCTTTTCTAACCCTTACTCTCACTAACTACTAAAAGAAATGTCACTCATTATGACCGCGTCTTTTTCTTCCCTCTACAAAACATTTATGCTTTCGCAAATTGCCTTGTTTACTTCAAATAATTTTTAACTAATTGTATACATAACTTAGTGAAGTAAATTCTTCTTCTTAAATTTAAATACATTTATATATCAATAATAAACAATCATTTCTCATCTATAAAATAGCATATAACGTAGCGCGAAATTTTAATTTCTCATGCATCAATTTTTAGGTGTTTTAAAAGGTGAATTTAGGTAACCATGTATTGATATTGTTATTTAAAGAAACTTTTAAACACCATATAAGAACATATTGTCACTCTCCACTAAATTAACATTTTCATTTTAGAAAAGTGGAGGACATAAACAAATAACATCGGAAATATCGTTTATGGATGGTGCAAAAGATTTGATACATTCTACATATAGTAGATTGATAATTCAGTGAATTAATGATAGTTTGTACAATTTGCCAATTGTATCCCAAATGTAAAAGAGAAATTTATTATATTTAATAATGCATTATAAGCATTCCGTTGCAGTGGAAGGCATGTTTATTTAATACGTAAAGGATCAGTTATTAGATAATAACTTTGGAAATGATTTAATCTAGCAATATGTTGCATCAATGTCTATGTATAAAGTTTAAACCAGATATTGAACAATACAGCTAATGACTTTAGTTATTTTGAAAATAAGCATCTACCTACTTTTGGTACATTAATTACTTGTAATGTTATTCATTATACATTGGTTCTGTAACTTTTTGTTATATTAATTGAGATAAAACTAACTTTGAATATGTCAATAATTTCATAAATGAGGTGATAACGATATTCAGTATTTATTATAGAAGACATTGAACATATTTTTAATCGTAATGTAACGAGAAAATCATTACATTTAGATTATTTTAACTTGTTATTACTTCCACCACCATTTTAATCAATGCAAGTGGTAATCTGCTGACTTAAATGGCACGAAGTCATAAAATGTAGCAGGAAGCTGAATTGACAATTCTGTGTTAAATAAAGCCTCAACTGCAACTACAATTTAGTGCATAGAATATATTGAAAGTAGTGAGTCAACATTAAAACCCATATGTGTATCTAAGCCCTAGCCTAAGATCTAAGCCATTCACTTCAGTGTTAAATAGTCCATTATAAACTAAACAATTTTTCAATAAATTTCAAGTTTGAAATACAAAAATATATACTACCTTTAAATAACCGTTTGTAGTATATTTACATTTATTATTACTTTACAGCAATAACTTCTGTTAATAAAATAAAATTTCATTCCATTGTTAACCATACAAAAAGTGAGGTTAATTTGTTTAATTTCAAGATAACTAATAAAACCAGTGTCGTCAGCTAGTTCTATTTATTTTAGTTCGAATTTTTGAAACTTTCAACGTGGTAATTGACATAACCCATACAATCCTATAATATAGTTACGTATTACTCATATGTCACTGTTTTTATACTCTATAGGAGTAGAAAAAGCATAGTACACAACAGGTGGTAATGGGCTCCTTACCACTCTTATTATGTAATATACTATAAACTGTTGAGTGATAAATCCAAACAACATACTCATTTAAATAATAGGTTATCGTACAAGTAATGGGTGTCTTGGGGTAACAGAGTACCTATTAAGACCACTTTTTTGATACTATAAACATTAACGTAGTGGAGAATTCGCCAACGCCCTTTTAATTGCCATATGTATTTTCGAGTTCGGCTGTGTACAAAGTTGTGGTGATTTTCGCCACCAGTTAAACGTCTATGATCTCTGCAAAAAAAACATGCATATAAATATACACTATCGTTGGTCTTATTATTTACATGTATGGTGTAACTAATCATTCTCTTAAGAAATAAGCTGAATCACCCAGCAAGTGGTACTTTGTTTTATAAAAAAATTTATTTGGTGAGCATCTTTCAATAGTCTGTTATGAAATACCTACAATTAATAAGGTGTAGCTTTATACAATATAGTGCAGTTGAACACTACCTTTGAATCATGAACAGACCCTGGGAAGGCTACAAATATATTTGTAAAAATATAATTGGCAGTACATATTCCCTGCAAAACTATAGAATGTGACTGCTTCGTATTCAAGTAGCTCACTTGTTGATGTTCAGGAACTCTACATGGATATGACTTTCATTCACAGCTCCAATAACACCTGTAAATAAGAACTTCTAATATTTCAACTTTTAAAATACTATTTTCTTACCGGGATAACCAGCAGTAGCATGAAATTGTTCTTCAATGTTTACACATTCATTTCTAGTAGGCCACTTGATATATTCTGAAGCAAGTTGAGCAATTGTGTTACATAAACTTCGGAATTTTTAAAACTGAAGATTCGCTTAAATTAAATTTATCTGCAATAGATATTAAGGTATCTCCCTTTCCCAAGTACCAGAATATAAGTAACCCCTTTTCTGGAGCAATTGGCATATGACCTCCGTGATATATTTTTGTTTTCAAATTTGTACAGATCCTTTCCAAAAGTTTTGTGAACACATTACGTGACATTCTATAAAAGTCAGTCGGTAACCAGTCTTCGCAGTAATTGTCTGGTCAGATATGTATTTCTCGTAGTGTACTTGCACATAATAATATGCTTTTTGATGTGTTAAAGCTTGCTGTAGGCATTTCTTGCATCATTCTATGTACTACCAAATTGTTATTGTCATCGAAAAATTGGTTAACTAACACTAAAAGCTCACAATTCATTATCATATTTATTATGTTAATACTTCGCATTCATCCAAACCAATCATGGAAAACTTAAATTTTCGCGCACTTAATAACCAATGACGTCATACACGAACCATGTTAGAATTCTAATAACCTGGTGCATTCGCAAAATTTGCCTATACTTAGTTAGAGATTGCATTTTGAACCACAAAACATAACGTTAAAATCTGCAATTCTTATTTAATAAGTAAAACAATTATGTACATCAATGATGCAATGTCTTAAAGAAGTATATCACACTTGCGTCCCTTTTGAAATAAATAAAAGTCTTATTAAATACTGCTAATCACATACTAAAATGAAGTTTTTTTTAAACGGCATATAGCAATCGCGTACTTTTGTTTGGAAGCAAGCAGATGGTACCAACAGTTTCTGTGACGTCAGACTTTTCATCCCCACTGCGGTGACGGACAGAGACCGCACTGCGAATAAACGGATGTGTGCAGCGGCCCTTAACTACTCATTATTTGTGAGGGCATCAAATGTCTATTAATAATCGTTGGTGGGCATTGAAAATTCAATAGTACAGATATTTCATTTTAATAGTTGGAGTAATGGCAACCATGATTTTTGACGTTTGTGCAAAAAGTTCGTAGGTAATTTTCAATTTATTGTGAAATAGTGTGTGTAACAGATTATAAAATGGATTGTGAACAAGCTGAAATTAAATCAGATTTTTTTCTTCGCGAGATTCCAAACGTTAAAATTGTGTAAGTAATTTCCTTTTAAATCAACTAACCTACCTTTTCCACATTTTCATTTTAAAGATTTATTTTAGGCAAGAACGAAAAAAAGAAGTACCTAAAACTAATGTTAAAGAAGAAATTAAAGTATTACATTTAAGTGATAATTCTCAACAGATGATTATGGAAACATTAAGATTTATACACGGACCTGTAAGGTATCTCAAAACTTATGTATTTAAATATTAAAATATTTTTGAATAGGATTACTCTTTGGATGATATTTCTAAATATAAAGATGAAGAATTAAAATTTAATAAGCAATTTTTACAACATAATAATTTGGTTGTTAAAGGAGGATTCTATCATGTAAACAATGATTCAGACACTGAATATGAAAAGTTTAGAATGTTTGCTTTGCTCAGATTAGAAAGGTATGTTGTATTTAATTAGCAAGTTTACGTATAAATTACAAAGGTTACAGTTATGGATTTCATAAAAATCATTGTATTGAAGCATTGGATTGTACAGAAGGTGATTTAGAATCTGCTTTGTATTTACTGTATACGAAATATATGAGGACATCAAAACCTCATTTAAGAAAATTTTCTGAATCTGAACTGACAGAACAACGACATGATGAGAAAAGTGTGTTAGAATCAATATATGAGTCAGCATTTGCAGAAAAGATTGTAAATCAAGTGTGGACTTTTAAATTAAATTTAGATTATTTAGTAACTATGTTTCATCCCAAAAGAAATTTAAATAAGACACATTCTACAGTAGATCGAAAAAGAAAGGATATTTGTCGAGGGTTTATAGCAGGAAATTGTAAATTTGGAAATAAGTGTAGGTTTTCTCATACTGTAATTCAAGAGGAACAATCAAAAAATTTACATTTTGAAGATTATCAGTTTGAATTAGAAGTTAGATTTTGTACAGATTCTAAGTATCCATTTGAACCTCCATTATTATTTTTAAAAACGAATTTTTCATTACCCGATCTTATCAATTTACACATATGTAAAAGATTAGCTGAAGAAGCTGAAGATTTAGCCAAAGATGGCATACCCAGTATTTATTCTATAGTTGAATTATTAAAAAATGAGGATATCATGACAGAGTATATAAATAATAGCAAAATTTCATTCCTGTTACCAGCTGAGAAGTTGTTTTCTTCTTTAAGTGATATGAAGGAAAGGATTGCAGTTGATAAATATTATAAAAAAGGCATTACAAATATTGTTAACAAAAAGCAAACAACTTATGATGAAATGATTGCAGAAGATACTAAAATAGCAAATCGGTTTTTGATAAAAACAGGTGAAGCTAGTTATATTAAAATGTTAGAAGTTCGTAAAAAATTACCTGCTTGGAGTTTACGAAATGATATTATAAATACAATTCAATCTTCTTCTGTAACTGTGATTAGTGGCGAAACGGGTTGTGGTAAAAGTACTCAAGTACCACAATTTCTCCTGGACGATTGGCTTCATAATTTTAAGTCTAATAAATCTCATATTGAAATTATATGTACTCAACCTCGCCGAATATCAGCTATTGGTGTTGCTGAAAGGGTAGCAGATGAAAGAGCAGAGCGTATTGGTAATACTGTAGGTTATCAAATTAGATTGGAAAATAAAATATCTTCAAGTACTCGACTTACATTTTGCACTACAGGTATCTTGTTAAGAAGATTAGAAAGTGATCCGACATTATCTACAATAACACATATTATTGTGGATGAAGTTCATGAAAGGAGTGAGGAAAGGTATTTAATATTTATTTAAACTTTGTGGTATGTGTTTGTAATAACAAAAATTACATTATTTTCTGGATTGATTCTTGTAGAAATAGAGTAATTTCATGTGTAAGTGAAATGGTAGAATCGAACAAAAATGTAACTGTTAAAAAAATAGTTTCATTAAGGGATAGAATTGAATTTAGTTGAGATGTAAACCATTTGACAAGTCTGGTTTACGTCACAAATGGTGTAAATTTAGGAGTATTATATTGATACATTTCAATAAACATTATTATTATGCGTATGCTAACAAGTTTATAGGAACCATTTGACTTTTGATATCTGTGGATTTTAACCACTGCAAACATTTTTGATTGCTCAACCCATGTCCCACACTACTGAGTAATAAAATAAAGGGTCTAAATTTTGTTATTTAATAATCAATTTTATTAGTACAATCAACTTAAAAAAAATATGACAAAATTAATTAAACATACAAAAAGAGGATGTGATGAGTAACAACATTTTTTTTATTTGAATATATTTTAAACCAAACATAAAAGATTTTCGTTGCAAAATACAGTTTTAAAGAAACAAAGATTAAAAATGGCACGCTTTAACACTATTGTGCAAAAACGAACCATTGATAAAACACATATAGAAAATTGGTTATTGTTGGTGGTATAATTTAAAATATGGAATATGAAGATGGACATTGCACTTGTTACACATAAGAATCGTGTGATTGCCACATATTTTAGACCTTCAAGTTTTCTCTGCTTGGGTCACTACTATATGGTCGACTGTATCGCAACACATTTTGTCAATATCGGTGGGTTGTTGATGTCTTGTGGTTTTGTGCACTTTTCAACAGACATAAAGCTGTATAAGATTTAAAATCAATTTGGGACATTTAATTTCATTGACATTATTGTATAGCTTCCAAGCATTTACTACTATGCTGTCGACCGGGTTCGCCACCATCACTTTTTGGCCTAACACTCTAGACGTGTAATTGGCAATACCATTCTCATGAAGGTCGACTCCACCCATATATTTATTGTATTTAGAGATAACAGTTGATTGTAGAATTCTAATTTTTTTTCATTTCTATCGTGGCATTTTGTTGTAATCAAGGGCTGTACATTCAATGTATTACTGCACACAGTCTCTACAGAATTGCCATTCTATCTTACTAGTGAAATCTTAGAAACCTTTTCAAAAACGCTATCGTAAAAGTCTCTGCTATTTGGACACACTTCTATGCTGGATTGAATTTTTTATTACTTAAAGTAAGTCTTAAGGCCACTTGACCTTCAAGTCCAAAAGGCGATTGTTCTTTTTGGGTTTGAGCTCCTCCATATGGCAATGATTAAAATAAATATCCATCAGAGGAACAAAGGCCACAGTTTGAAACCAAACCGCACCTGTTGACCCCTTATAAACATTTTACAAGAGTATCTTCCAAAATATGGTATCAGTTGCTTGTCGTTACATAAATTAAATGTAAATACACCCCACTGTAAATTTCTGTCATTTAATTTATTCAAAAAGGGTCGCACCTTCGAAAATTTATCACATATCTAGTAACTGTTATCACTTAAATGTAAATATTGTTTAATTGTTTGTAACCCATTACGACTCATGCAATTTTTAACAATAGTTACACTTCTATCTTCTTCGTTGGACCAATACATTGGTATTTGCGGTAGGGTGTGGTATCTAGAAAATATAATAATTCCTAAAAATTTCAGTAGTTCCACTTGGTCAAACTCAAAATTATGTCAATTACTGTCTTTGATCTATTTCAAAGAAAATTCAACTTTCGTTTGTTAACGATTCATCGAAAAATAGAAAAAATAGTTCTAATGGGGTTTTACCAACTAGTAGTGTGCTCAAAGCCTGATGGTCAACTTGCACCTATTCAGGAAATTGTATATGATTATTACCAATCGTGCATTTACAAACTGCATCACTTTCAATTGTCATAGCACTCGTATTGCTTTTATAAAAATATGAACTATACATTGAGGGAAACTAAATATATTGCTAACATAAATATATATAAAAATTATAAAATAATAATAACTATAATATGCGTATATTTCAATTGCAAGTTCCATAGTGGAAATGTATAAAAAATAGTGAAACTGCAGATGATAAAAAAAAAATTAATAATCAAAATACTTTGTTTAAAAAATTAGGCAGTACTTTCTTGTGTTCTAACATCACTATGGTGCACTTTTAAGGGGGTCTCGATAGATAGTTAGGCAACACATCAAACCCCATAAGAGCAATGTTAAGAACGTTCTAACATTTTATGTTATTATGAAGTTATCTAAAACTTTAGAGAAACGCGTAAGACGTCAAAATAGTCCCAAAACCTTCCTAAATGTTTGAATATAGGGTTTTTTTTAAATTTTAATTTCTATAATTTTTTTCCCAGCAGTGATTAAATTGGAATATTTTTCTAACGGATAATATTTTTAACAAAAGTCATATATTCAAACATAGGTTTTTCGAAAAACGAATTGTTAAAATTTTTTAAAAATAGCAGCATTGTCTGCTCATTAAATGACCAGGCACACAAAAATCTTCAGGTATTCCTTAGCAAGTTCCTATTTCTATTGAAACACAAATGTAATTGGTTTAACTTTGAATCCTTCAAACTATTATTTAAATTAAAATAACGAAAATGGTATGTACTTTATGTATGCCATTATTAAATTATAATGAATTCGTATCAGTAAAAATTAAAATGAAACAATTAATTATTCTATTTATTTATTTTGTATCAAAGAAAAAAACAAAGTTTTCTAAAACATTGTAAACAAATTATAGAGGTGAACAAACTAAACAATTTAAAATTTAATTGGTTATACGTGCAGTTCTAAGATTTAAATTACCACATCTGCGTGGATCCACTAATTCCGGTAATAAAGACTTATAGTAAAATTCTTCTAATTTCTTTACCATATGATCCTCCTACAATGTATCATCCCTATAAAAAACAAAACATATTGTATCATTTAAAACATTCAAAACATTTATTGTCAGTATGTACCTTTCAATTTCTTCAACATGGATTCCTGTTGCAGTGTAGACAATAAAGTAGCATTTGACTCGTTTGGTAATATGTAAAATTCCTTGCATCTGATAATAATAATTATGTATTTAATAAAATTAATAATAATTTTTAATGCTTATGTACAGTTCTTAAAACGTAAACACTATGCTAGCATATTGGTTTACAAGTCTTCCACAATTTTTACAACAGCACCTACAGAACCTATATCTAATAGTTCACGATTACCCCAATCAACTGTTTGCAATTTCCCCAAACGCATTTTAATCGGGGTAAATGTAAAATTTTTTGGGAGTATTTTCCACGTGTATTGTAAACATTGCATCATACTTGTGAATATAGTTTTTTATTCCCAAACGTTCAATTACAATCCGACTTCTCTTTAAAACAAATTCACACTACACAATGACCACATATGCTGTTACAATAAGCTTTACACTGACACCTACTTCGACGGTCCACCAAACACTGAAATATGAACTTGCTAACAGTTATATTCGTGTGCAGTTAAGAGAAAGGAATAATTACACAAATTCTGGCGGGACTTTTAAAAGGACGCAATTTTTAAATTAATGGTGAAGGCGTTTACAATTATCCCGGTTTACATTTACCTCACTTGACCCTACTAAGTATAACTGTACCTCTACCCAGAAGGGAGCTAGATTATGAGTAATTAACGCATATAATCCTTTACCAATTAAATAAAAAATCGTTCAAAATTTGTATAAATGTAATAATTCCTTGAAGTCATTTTTGTTACAAAAGTGCTATTATTGCTTTAATGAGTTTCAAAATGATGATGTGAAGTAGTCTTAATGTTTTCTAGTCAATATGTGATAATTTAATTATTCTAAATTAAAGAATGTAGATTTAAGAGAAATTATAATAATTATTTTTTTGACTCTGCCATTCTTTTGTTCTTCTGTTAATTTACATTGTAAAAGAAAACATTTACTTTGTGAAAATTGAAGGAAATTGTTTAATATTGTTAACATATTATTGTCCATGGTTAGTAATAAATAGAGTTCTAGCAGATATTTAATTTTTATGATTTTTGTAGGTTATAATTTATGAGTACATACTTATATTCAATAAAATATTAATTGCAGCATGTTTATGTAAATATTTGGAAAATATTTATGTGCAATATCATGTAAGTGGTAAACACTTACATATAATTGATAACTAAAGATAATCGAATTTGCAGGTTATATTTGAACTTTCGAACAGTTGCTACAGCTTCATTATGTTTATCTTTATAAATGTATACTTTGTATTTTTGAATAGAATGCTGAACTGAGCTTGTTTATAGATAACCATGGAAATAAGGTTTCTAATTAAAATAAAAAAACATTTTTGTTAATAAGTCTATTTTACTCACAACTCTGTAGTCATGTACAGTGTATCCGATTTCGTTGTTTTAGTTG
Source organism: Vesta saturnalis (assembly GCA_036346205.1). Classification (NCBI taxonomy): domain Eukaryota; kingdom Metazoa; phylum Arthropoda; class Insecta; order Coleoptera; family Lampyridae; genus Vesta; species Vesta saturnalis. Next base: position 3,411,875 of record JARFJB010000025.1, read on the forward strand.
TTTTTAAAGATATCGAAAATATAGTATCTTTTGTTATCAACTTATAGCCAAATACTATTATACTGTTATATTTCGTACAGGTACTTATTCAGGATGTCCCAACGAGTTGAGGGTGGAAGATTACACCTATACTGTTGATTTAATAAAAAATCTTATAACAGAGTATTGTAATCAACAAAGAGGAGCATCTTGTACAAATATTGTTGTATATACAGGGTGTTCCATTTTCGAGTGCTACACTAAACTTGTGTTTTTTTATTTGAATTCTCTGTTAAATGTTGAGCAAAATGATATAAGGTACTATGGGTCTACAACTAACGGTTCCTAAGTTATTGACATTTCTATGTAAAAAATTAGTCAATTAAGTAGGCTTCTGTTCCGTCATCTTGAAAGATATCGGAGTGAAATTTTGGGATTTGTTTTTCCAACCTGTCTAGTTTTAACTTCTGCATTCAGTGAGCAGAATCTTTTCTTTGCATATACAGGGTGGTCTATTTTGCTCAATGTTATTTTTCTCATTTTTTTTAAATGGCACACCTTGTATTTTATTACAGATTTGAATAGCATTTTTTATGGGCCTCAATAGATACTCACTTTTACTACCTATTCTAACTGTTTTTGAATTATTTAGTGATACAGTTGAAAATTGTAGACATTTTTATTTTTTGTTGAATTTGTCACAATATAAAATAAATAAAGACAATATCATAATTCAAAGAAAAACAAAAATGAAACAATGCTAATTGCTATAGCACCGTGAAGCTATAGATTTATGACACAATTCAACATTTTGCACTATAAAAGAGCAACGCATCAAAACGTTTAGATTGTATAACTTCAATATTCAAATACACCATTAAAGTTTTCTTTTACTGTTTGCAGCTAGAGCCGATACTGCCGGCTGTGCTCTATTTTTAACCTTTCTTCTTCATTTAGTACCTTGCAATCAATACATCCAGTTTCTGTTTATCTTCAGGTACTGATTCCCAAGCAGATATCAAGTGCTTTGTCAGGCAATGACATAAGTAGCTTGTAATAACCATTTGGTCTAACAAACCTGTTTCAATTCACTGCATATTTCTTGCAACTTCGCACGTGCACCGTCATGCTTTCTCCCGATACTTGAAGAAGAAAAACCGTTGATGAACAAGTGTATACTCACTGTGGACTTTGACGTTTGCATGTTATGTGTAACATGGTGTTTGCTTTATGACGAGTCACAGTAACACATTGAGCTTTAGCATCTTTCTTCAGTCAGTCTGCCTTACTTTTATTTTCTTCAGGTTTTACACAGCCTACCATCAACAATATCAAATATTGCAGATCACCTTCACTTGAAACCTCCAAATGTTCCAATATTCAGCTCCTTGAGTTTAACAGTCCCCATTGTTATGCGTTACGTTTCCACGTACTTAACACCTGTTAACAGCGACCACGTTTTCACAATTCTCAAAACAACCCTTCACGCAATTGGCTCGCAAATGTCCTTCACGTTAAACGAACACACCAATGTCTGGGCCCATAAACTGTGAAAAATGAGTAAACGACGACCGAGGAAATATGGATAATTTATTTGTTAAACATAAACGTTACAATTAGATCACGTCTATAATCTTAATTTTATCTAATGCATACTTACTAGTAGTTCATCCTAACTAATAACAAAACTTAAAACTACTTTATACTAATATTACACATCATGTTTTGGGTCGATAGTTATAAATAATAACTAATGGACTGTATATAATTTTTATGTATATTGAGTAATAAAACATGTGAAATAATACAGAGCGTCAATCTTAAATTTGAATGACTTTGCAGCTTGAGAACTGCTAACATACTACTTGAGGGCAAGCCGTTAATACCTAGAATGTTCGATGATCGGTACAGACGGACCATAACAAATTTAACACATTGTTACATTGTGAAAATAAACAAAATTAAATATAAAGCATTTAACACATCAACTACAGTTTACTGCTAAATTTCACACTTTCTGAAAACTTACGGAAATATAAACTAGATGTACATCTCTTATTCTAAGTAGTTTACGATAAAACAAAATAAATAAAGTATAATAAAAATTTAATTAACTCAAAATGTCGTTTTATATGATTTTAATTATTATGATTAAAAAAAATCGGTTTTTACTATGCAGTACCGCGTCTAATACCTTTGTTTAAGCCCAAACTAAGAGGATTATATATCATACAAGTGAAAGTTTTGTGTTTAAATAGAATCTGGTTGAGGCATATGTTTGGCAATACAGCTGCCTGTAAGTGCAATGCTGAATTTGAAGTATGGTAAAGTACAGTATATGTATATATGTACATATATATATATATATATATATATATATATATATATATATATATATATATATATATACATGTATACATGTATATATGTATACAGGGTTTTCCACAGTAGGCGTTCGTTAGAAGTTTATGTGGTTAGAAACAATTTAGAAATCTGAATTTTTGGACTTACGGTTATTTAAGATTCCTTTCATTCTCAAATATTTTCAATGTAATGTTACTTCCGGTTATACCGGAAGTTGCCACTAACTTTCTTATTTTAAATGGAACACCCGTATATTATTTTATTTTTGGATTCTTGACAAAATTTTAGGATGTCTTATAAGGGTTTTCTATACCTTTTTCAACTGTCTCTTAGATATCTTTATTTTTCAAAATTTTAAAGATGTAACCCTATTTTCAACACTGCTTGTCTTAACTTATTTTTGACTGATGGAAAGTGCTTCTGGAGTAGACAGAAGCATAAGAACTATACTTTTGAAATACTCATTGACGATTGATTTATTGCATGGCGGTCATGTGGAACATTTGTAATGATTCGTTTTATCTTTTTATCACTTTTCTTCTAGTTATGTTCAAATAATTGTTTTATGATTTTCATTTGTTATTATGCTCTCAAGTTAGTTATCTTCTTGTTTTATTTCATTGTTTTAATAAAATAGAATTTGTGTAGTTTGAATTAAGTTCATTTTATTTTTGAAAAATATTTAGTTTCTGTCAAAAATCACATTAAAGTAGAAAATATTAATTAACAAGAAAATTGTCGATAATAGGTATAGGTAATGTTATAGCCAAACGATGCATAACTAAATGCTGCATCTATTCATCCAATAATATACAGGGTGTCACATTTGAATTAACAAAGTTTTCAACTTTGAAAATTGTTTAATAGTTCATCAAATTTTGAACACCATGTATGCAATAAATCAATTGTCAATGAGTATTTCAAAAGTATAGTTCTTATGCTTCTGTTATCCAGAAGCACTTTCCATCAGTCAAAATAAGTAAGATAAGCAGTGTTGAAAATAGGGTTACATCTTTCAAAATTTTTGAAAAATCAAGATATCTAAGAAACAGTTCAAAAAGGTATAGGAAACCCTTATAAGACTTATCCTAAAATTTTGTCAAGAATCCAAAAATAAAATAATATACAGGGTGTTCCATTTAAAATAAGGAAGTTAGTGGCGACTTCCGGTTAACCGGAAGTAACATGACCTTGAAAATATTTTAGAATGAAAGAGAATCTTAAATAACCCTTAATCCAAAAATTCAGATTTCTAAATTGTTTCTAACCACATAAACTTCTAACGAACGCCTACCGTGGAAAACCCTGTATATGTTGTAATACTTTTGCACAGTAATATAAAATTCAAAGATGCGCTACAACGGTGTTTAAATTTTAATAAATTCAAGGTACAGTTAAATAGAACTAAAGCAGTTCTGATGAGAACAAGTGATATCAGCCTTGACATTGCCAATGATAGACACATAATTTTGGATTTCTAAAAATTTTTAATTAATCAAGCATTAATATATAATTAATAGGTACGATTTTGTTTAAGAACAAGACAATAATGTCAAGTAAGTAAATATTTTTTGAAAATACGAAGACTATGCAATTTTGATATTTCAGATTATTATGCCATGCAATGCAAATTTAATTAAAATTAATAATATTCATAAGTTCAATCTTTAAAAACCCAATCAACAATTGGTAAGTAAGACTGAAAAGTAAGCCAAGCGTTTAATTGGTAATTTTTAACATTTTTTAGGGTTTTTTATTATATGAAGGAACAATCATGAAATAAATGAGTTTGTCTTCAGAACTAACTGGCAATAGTACTGCAATAAGTTCCATTAACGGTCCAACTTGGCCACATATTTAATACGAACAGGGGTTGTTTATCATCTTAAGAGTCCTAAAAAAAAATAAATAAAAAGGATAAAAACAAGGAGCTGCCTATGTAAGGTCAGATATTTAATTTCATCACCATCATAAGTACACGATTTACATATTATAAAATTATCAATACCGATCACTGTGAGAGATCTCCGGTTACACACATAACCATCTCGTCATACCTCATGCATTTTTAAAGGTTATAACAATCTACAATTAAATTAATAACATTTGTGCTTAATGTAGATATGTAGTTTGTAATAGTTACATTTAACCATTAAATCATTTACCCACCTTCATAGTTTTCATTTATTAGTGGTTCATATTATTATTGTCACGGATAAGGCTAATTACAACATAAACCCATTACATCTTGCTAAACCCTTTGCGCCTTCACAATTCTCATGTTCTCCTGTGTAAGGCAGAGCGAATGGGGTAGAATTTCATGTAGAATTCGAAAATAATATAAAAATATTAGGTTCTATTTAAAATAACAAAGTTGACGTCTACTTCGGTATAACCGGAAGTGTCACATTCAGGACAATATTATATTTGAACTCAGCGTCATCCAAAACCTATAGCTTCGTAATTTCAGATTTTAACATAACTGTACCGCCATTACTTTTAATCAAAACTCTTCACGCCACACCCTATATATGTATATATGTATATATGTATATATGTATATATGTATATATGTATATAGTATATATGTATATATGTATATATGTATATATGTATATATGTATATATGTATATATGTATATATGTATATATGTATATATGTATATATGTATATATGTATATATGTATATATGTATATATGTATATATTATTATATATGTAATATGTATATAGAAACATTTTTAATGGAGTTTCCGACACTGGGAAATCAAAAAGTTATAGATGCTTCTAGTATCGCTCCTCTCATAATAACCGACAGTGAGAGTTTTATCAGAAAAAGGTTTTAATTTGTGGTTAGAACCCCAGTTGCAATTTTGTTTTCATTTATGTAATTTTTCTTGTAAATTCAACAGCCTTCAGTATCAAAATCTTTTTGTATTAAAGAAAAATATATTACTATATTTTGCTTATTCTACATTAAAATATAAAATGAAATACAAGTAATATGTCAATCCAGTATCAAAGCTGTTTGTAAGAGAATAGCTGCTGCTCGAATGAAACATGACCAAATCCTATGTCCAGTTCTAAATAAAATAGTAACAATTTGTGAGGAAATTTTATCATGACTCATATTTATGTTTGGATATTCAAAATATTTTAAACCATGATTTATATTTTTCCATGTGTTGTAGTTCTCAGTTATTTAAATTAAAATCTTCCACTACAATGAGCGTGTTCACCAGTACTCGGCGGCTGGAGGCTATTATTGTCTAAGCTGGAGGTCAGCGAACTATTGCTTTTGTCACATTCACCAGTTGAACACTGGTGAACACATCAATAGCTGTGTTGGATATAAAATGTAGACTCTGATCATTTGATCCTTCAAAGTCAATAAATTTGACAAATATTGACAGTTCAAAACTGAAACAACAATACATGTGCATTTTGTTACTAGGTTTACAGTATAAAGAAATAAAAGGACTAGCCTTATTTCCTGTGTTATAGTGTCGACATGTTTTCGTTGCTATGGATGTCAAATTAAAAATAAACCTCTAGTGATCGGTTTTATAAAGGCTGATTAAAGTCGCTCTTAGTTAATGAGTACTTGGATACCTGACTAAGGTTCATGATTGCTTGTTAAATTGCCAAAATCTCTAAAGCGCAATCCAATCATGTTTCTTAATCAAGTTACGAAGTCGCAACTTTATTTCATGTGACACAGAACTTTAAGGTGTGTGTTTGAGTCGATTTTATTACAGTTACTATTGTTACAGCTCTTATCAAATGGTAATTAAACAAACCATACATGATGAGCTATCTCAATAATTAATTAAGGTGAAATTTAATGCTTTGCCATATTTAAGTCTAATTCATTTAGAGTTCAATAATTGTACAGAAGAATTATATTACAAAAATCAACACATCTTAACACTTCATGTGAATAGCTTCTGATTATTTGATTACCTTTTCTCTATTTGCAAAAATTTAATAAGTGAATAAAGTCTAGTTTTCAACAGTGTGGGTTCATAACTAATATTTTTTGTGTTAACCACATAGATTTTGTCCAGGATGATGTTGATACCTTCTCGACTAACATTCAGTGGTACAGTGTATTGTCCATAATAATTAATGAAGTCTCTTCTAAATTTAACAAATGTTCAATAACCATTTTTAAACAGATCTCCACTAATTTCACCATGATAATCTTCTTTTAATAATTTTGTATGTATGTATAAGATAATTGAACATCATTTTTGAGTTTTAGACAAAATAACTTTTGTAATAGAACACTGTATATTATTTTTTGAATCTCCATATATATATATATATATACATATACATATATATACATATACATATACATATACATATACATATACATATACATATACATATACATATACATATACATATACATATACATATACATATACATATACATATACATATACATATACATATACATATATATCATATACATATACATACACATACACACATACATACATACATCATTCTATCGTTTTCCGTCCATCAATTTGCCATTCGCCATCAATGTGGCTCCACTTTGACAAGTGGGGTCTGTTAATGGATACCAAATTACATTCCTTAATAATTTTCTTAGCATGTGCGGTAGCAGTCAATTGCGATGGAACCCAGGAATGTTAGCTATGCGCAGTTTCCGTATTATTCTAGACAGAAATTTTTAAAACCACTTGACGCCAAAACCCTAAAATACGTAAAATTGTACAAATGTACTTCAGTACTTTGCGCCACGCGCTATTTCTAAATATGTTTTACAGTATATCTTCCGTACATTTAAAATCATTCTGGCGTCTTTAAATGAACAACAATTTGAATTATTTGTTCTTATTTAGCTTTGAAGTAGTTTTATATATTTACGATCTATAGGCTTCTGTCATTCCAACTGAATAACATTTGATGCTACATACATCATTATAAACTCCAATCTATGGTTTTTGTGTATATTTTGAACTCCATTACCTTTATATATACTGTATGTGCCAGTAACTAAATAACTGCCAAGATTACAACGCGAGATAGAAAGATGCAAGTGATAATCTTTAATATACATACAGAGTGATTTTGTCAATTTTTCAAATGAATCACCCTGTATTTTATTTTAAAAGTGAAAATACACTTTATGTTCTTTCATTTTTATTAAGCACTCCCTATAGCTAAAATCGTTAATTTCGAGATATTTTCGAGGATAATATGCTAGTGTTATAATCATCATCGATTATTAGTCATAACACGTGTTATATTTGGTAAGAGAATATAATGAACGTTAATAGAAAATATATTTTTAAAGTTTACAATTTTAAACGATCTGTCACTTTGATAGTAGATATTACAGTTGCAAGATAATCAATACAATTATTTATTTCTTTGAAACTTTTGCCACTTTGACAGTAAACTATTTTATTCATTAAAATCATCTGACAGTCAACATGCGGTGATAAAATTATCATCGATTTGATAGCCTATTCTGCGATTTTGTTTTTGTATTTTAACCAATGAAATTAATCAAAATGTACCATGTGACATGTGAATTATATTCTTAGCTTAATAACAGAAAGATATTTTTTAACAATTTCTATTATAACAAGTTAGCCGTGAACAAATGACAGATATTATTCGGTAATAATTAGTAGCTTGTCATTTAACAAACTTCTTTGAGATTGTGTAGCGTTTATTAATTTGTAAACACTTAAATACTGTTTGAAATGAACTTTCCTGTAGAGGAATTAACAGACATGATATGGGTACTGGGAGATGTATGAAAAATTGTTTATTAGCATAAAGAATTTACAAGAGAGATATCCCGCACGAAGACAACCCAAGAAAATAACGTTGGAAAGGTTAGTAGATCGTTTTAATCGTACGGGTTCAGTAGCTTATGAAAAAAAGGAAGGACAAAACCTGTACTTAATGAAGAAAATGAATGTAACGTGATGCTTGAATTTACGCATACTCCACATGTTAGTACATGTGAAATCTCGCGTCAGCATGATATTAGTGACAGGTTCGTCCGAAGAATACTACGTAAAAATAAAATGCATCCGTACCATATCCAGTTGCATCAAGAGTTACTTGAAGATGACTATCCCAGAAGGGTTGATTTTTGTAAATGGGCTCAACAATAAATCCTCAATCAGGCGGATTTCTTTGATTTTGTCCTCTTTGGAGACGAAGCCACGTTTCATAAAAATGGAACTGTGAATAGACCCAATTTCCATTACTACTTGATAAGTAATCCCCATCTTATAGCAACTCATAGTCAAACTAGGTGGTTTTTGAATGTTTGGGGTGGCATAGTTGGAGATCACGTAATTGGACCACACTTTTTCGATGGAACAGTGATTGGTCAGGTTTATTTGGACTTTTTGAAAATCATTTACCATTACTGTTGGCTTGCTCTATATTCAATTGGTGCAATAATAAAGAAATAGCACTTTCTATACCAATGTCAAAAGTTATGCCTGGAAAAAGTTACTGTTAGGTTGTTCTGTCTAGGGTGTACAGGACGTTGAAATGAGAATGATTTTCGTGTACAATTGACCGTAACTTTTGAAATACCCTGTGTAACGTAATGATACCTATATTGGAAGTATGGGGATAGGAGCTTAATCTAAATTTGAAATAATAGTTAGGTGTCCCAATTAAAAAAGTATTTTTGGTTCACCTCGTAATATGTAACATTCTGTAAATACGAAAATAATTTTATAATGTGATGTTTGAAGTTGCCTATAATTTTTGTAAATAACTTTTTGATATCTCTTTTAATGACGAATATATCGTACTTCGACGCACTAATGCTGCACCCTGTAGGTATTCATCAAAATTTCAGATTCACAAATACATTTTTGGTTGTTCTTTCAACAAATGAGGCATTTTCCTATTTTGTAAACAAATTTATTGGAATACCAAGCATGAAACAATTGTAGTTGACCAAACCCGTCAGCTATTAAATTGTTAGGTATATTATTCCAAAATTTAAACTTTAAAAATTTGGTATAGAAGTTATTAGAATACTCACTAAATTATCCCATTAATAATTACTGTAAACTAATGACCACGATTCGTTGTCAGGCTAAGCCTGGATAAAGTGAGAAAGATACTTATTAAAATTTATATAAGTTTATTCTCGCGTTATTATTTATTTTACGATCAATTTACGTGTGAATTTGGATACCTTTTTTCATTGTACATTTTGCCGTCACTTCCTTTTAGCACGGACATCCTTTTTCGGCTCGTCTTTTTGTCGCGCCACCGTCAAGGTGACGCTTCTGGAACAGAGGTGTAACGCTGGTCATCTAAAGTTTTTAATGGTGGGTGTAGTTGAAAGGTTCACTCGTACTGTACTCGTAGGAAGTGACGGCAAAATGTACAATGAAAAAGGTATCCAAATTACACGTAAATTGATCGTAAATAAATAATAACGCGAGAATAAACTATATAAATTTTATAAGTTTCTCTTTCAGCTTGCCTGACAACGAATCGGTATTGTTTCAGTAATTATTAATGATAATTTGTGAGTATTCAATATTAACCAAATTTTAATTAAATTTTAATAATATACCAATTAATACGTTTGGTACTACAATTGTTTCATGCCTGGTATTCCAATAAATTTGTTTACAAAATAGGAAAAAATCAGGTAGACAATTAAAAGACTATGTATTACACAATCCCTTTAAGATTTGAAATTTTTGGGGTTTGATTTTGAAAGGTGTGGCGTGTAGGTGGAAATCTGAGTGAGTTTTGAAAGTACGTCTTCCATAAATCAAGGTTTATTGTTTTTTATAGTTTTGTCACTGGAGAGTTAACTTGACGGTTATCTTGGTTTTATGGTTTGCCTTGAGACGCCCAGTACGTACGTATTTACGACACCATTTCTTGCAAAATACTAAAAAATATATGGGGTATTTTTATATCTTTGAAATATTCAGCTGTTTTAGAAATATTTAATAAAAACCAAAAACTCACCTGAATAAACACCCCTCTCCGAGACATCCATACTTCATGGCCGATCTTGACGAAACTTGGCCAAAAGTTGTAAAATGAGCTAATAGGTCGATTTAGCGATAGTGAAAAAATACCTACATATGTATATGTAGGTTGAAAGTTAAAAATACATATCTCGCTTGTCTTTCAAGATAACTATGGACTGTTTCATATCATTTTAATGCAAATTTCGCTCCCTTTTCAAATAAAGTAAGAATATGTCGATGTTATACAAGCAATACGAGATGTTTACAATTTCCGGAAAAACCGGAAATAGTGTTTTCATCAGGATAATATCCTTTCATTAGTACAAATGAACAAAGTTTATTTCCAAAATCCCAAGTTTGTACCCAAAATATTTAGAAAGTTATAACAATATCAATATTAAATATTTGAAAATTAATATCTCCTATACTAGTAGCTTTACGTAAAGAAATCTCTTTAAAGAACTTTTATTTAACTACGCATATCTATTTCCAATTCTTTTGTATCTTGAACGGTATCGGAAATATATATTTCTATAAAAAAAATTTATATGTGACTGTAACTGCGGCCATATTCAATTTTGAAAGTTTTAAAGAATTGCAAAAAATTGCACTTCATGCGAGTTATTAATGACCTGAATTTCAATGTTCTATGTTAAAATTGGAAAATTTGCCCCAAAATGACATTCTTATCTTCACTCCCTGTATACCTATTTCGACATAATTGTCCCGTAGGCCTTCATTCCAAATTTCATCAAAATCGTCCGTTTGTTTCGGCTGGCGAGTGACCACAGACACACACACAGGCAGACATTTTGAACAATTTTCTAAACATTTTTTTTTCGGGTTCAGGGGATCGTAAAACATCAAAATAACGCAACTTATTTTTTTCGATTGTTTTTCGACCGCAATACTTTCTTGTTTAGCAAGAAAGTAAAAAATAGAAAACAATATTGAATTACTTGAAAATAGGTTTAAAGAATTAAAATACTCATCTTTTTTGGGTTTTTATATGGTGCATTTGTAAATTTAAGTTATACAATCTAAACGTTTCGATAACACTTACAGTTATCTTCGCCAGTATAAATATTATCTTTCAAAATTGTTAAAGATGTTGAAAGAATTTTATGAAATTTGAAAAATTGTTCGTAATAGAAACCAACTATTTCAATCTGCGCTTTAAGTGTATACACCATTATGAATACAAAAAAAAAAAATAATAATTCGCGTTCAAACAAGGAAGGCAAAAGGTAACACTAATAATAAAATGTAGACGATAATCAATATTTCAGAGTAATGTTGACAGATACGTTAAAAACTTATTTATTTAGCAATAATTTAGCGAAACTATTTTTTGTAAATACAAAATTATCTACCTTAAGTTTTCATTTCGTTTAGTATCATTGAATGGTTATCAGTTTGAACATTTGATAAAGGGGATTTTTCTGTTTAGTTTTACCGTTTTGTTTGAAAATATAAATAAAAAATTAAAGAGGTGATTTATTAATTTCTGAAATTACTTATTGTGTTTAGCGTCAAAAACGTCACAGGGTTGAATACGGAATCTAAGATAAGTGTGTCAAATAGTATTGATACACTAAGAAAATTAAGAATATTGTTTCAAAACGGCACCCTTTTTTTTTTTGTTATTTGAGACTTCGAAATAATGTTACAGAAACTTGTGGCATTAACCTTTTTAGTAGAAAACTAAACCAAATATCGAAAAGCGGAGAGGTTAAGACCGCTTATTTTAGTGTGTGAAATAATACTTTTGTGACACACATTGCAAACTTCGGGAACATTCACTGAAAAATTTAAAATTGTAGAGTAATTTAGAAATTATAGAGAACGTCTAATTAATTTTAATTGTAACATATACAGTAATATATTTGGAAATTTTCATTTTGTGCATTTTGGCTTTTTGTGGGAAACGATAGATGAGTATTAATGAATAATCAAATGAAAATATAGCCTACAATTACATAAGCGAAGTAAATACTAAACAACGTTTATTTTTTATCTAACACCATTCTGCAACCCTGATTAAAAAAAAAAACGAATGTCCAATTTAGTTTCCCTACTGTGCAATGTATAAGGTATGTTGCATTTCAATATAAGTAACAATATTGGATACTTCAACAAAAATGAGATTGTATTCCACAAAATAACTATTGAAACAACCCATACAATCTATTCGTATTAATACAAGTCAATATTGACAGAAATAATAACAGCAAATAGATTAAAGATAATGATTTAAAAAAATGGTTAGAATAATAGGAAATATGCATACCTTTTGTGGTAAGTCGCTCACAAAAAAATAAGGTTTATGTAAAAAAGTTGATTTAATAAATGTAAAAAACTTTTTGCTAGGATTAAAAACAACGGAGTTTAAAGAATCTGAAAACCATTCATTTTATTATCAAACATTTTGTTCTAGGTTCTAGCTCTACAACTTTTATTTAAGAAGATGTTCGAAAGTTCCATCTCGTTCCTGAAGAGGTTTGTCAGTTGGTTTATGAACATCTTTTATATTTTTCTAAACGGCCATGCCATATATTTGACAATTCTTCTCGAACTGCATCGAACATTATTGTATAGTCTTAAATAAATGCGATTTTTCAGATAACCCTACAAGAAAAAATCGGGTGGGGTCAAATCAGGTGATCTTGGAGGCCATGCAATCGGTCCATTACATCCAATCCACCTGTCATAAAAAAGATTATTCTGAAGATGACTATTTTCTCGATAGTTGTGAGCAGGTGCTCCATCCTGCTGAAAAATGACATTTTGTCTGCATACAAGATCTATTTCATCTAAAAAATTGTCCAAAATCTCTTGCATAAATTCCACATATCTTTCGCCTGTGAGGGAACCTTCATAAATAAAAGGTCCAATAATTATAGATGAAATTATCCCACACCAAACAAAACTAAAACGAATCTGAGGATCTTTAGGATGTGCTTGCATGGGGTTTTCTCTTAACCAGTACTGATGGTTTTTTCTGTTCAACATTCCACAATTAGAAAACTTTGACTCGTTACTCTATAGAATATTTCGATAATTATTGGGGTTTTGTTGACAATAGTTAAAATACCAATAGCTAAAACCATTCTTCTTTCAGGATCTTCCTGGAGTAATTTTTGAACAGGTTTGTACTTATAGGGGGAGTATTTATATTTCTTCAGCATTCTGTGAATCGTACCATAAGTCAAATTGGAAGTTATAACAATGTCCCTTATCGAATTATTGGGATAAGCTTTAAAATAACCAATAACTTATGTTTCAACTGCTTCACTAATTACCCAATTATTTTTCAATCCCTTTTTATTAAAAACATTCATTCATCAGTTGTAAACTTTCGATAGAGTTTTAGAATTATCGATGATTCGGGTGATCACGAAATGGGCATAACTGCTCGTAATATTGTTTTGCTCTTAGCGAACATTCGTTATTCACCAAGTAAGCTTCCAACGTGTCACATTTCTCACTATGAGAAAAAACCATTTTCAAAACACATAAAGGATATAATATCAGTTCTATTTTCAACAGATAATTACATGTTTGACGTAAATTATCGTCATGTGTTTCGTAGCCTCCTAAATTAGTTTAGGTTTAGGTTCTTATAACTCCGTTATTTTACATCCTAGCAAAAAGTTTGTAACCGTTTATTTCCAAATTTCATGGAGATTCTTAAAAAATAATAATATACATGGTGCTCTATTTAAAAAAAATGTTTTGTCTAAAAACTCAAAAACGCGATGTTTAATTGTTTTTTAAATTCCACTATTGTAATCAGCGAAAAAAATGATACAAGTATGCTAATTTAACCTATGTTGTAGCTTTAACAATAAAGGTATCAATAGTGAATATTTGATTTGGATCACCTTGTATGTATACATATATATATATATATATATATATATATATATATATATATATATATATATATATATATATATATAATACATAGCGTATAAATAAGATTTTAGGGGGTGATTGCCGAAGTTATTTCGTGAATAAAGGTTCCTATAAATGTAGGTCGAAATATGCTTCGTTTCTGAGATACCAGTGTGTTTAAATTTTAATATTTTATTTATTTTTATTATTTCAAACAGTTTTAAAGAATTTGACTCGAAATTTGAAAAACGCTTTGGAGGGATAAATGTGAATTATTGGAGTGATCCGAATATTTCTACTTGCACCAGTGGCGTTCGTGCGATAATACCACAACTTATTTTAATACAAAAGAATGGCGCGCCACTGACTTGTTCCCATTTTGATATTTTTGTAGGAATCCGCCATCAATTCTAAATTAAATTGGTCTATTGAAGTTTTTTCCCAGGACACACTGTTTTTGAGCAAAAAAATAAAACATTTTTTATTGCAAATTGTGTATTTTTAATTTCTATTGATATGTTATCTAGTAGGTTGTTGTCAATATTTTTAAATAAAATACAACTGTCTCGTCAAAATGCCAAATTAGCATTTTTGCATTTTTAATTTGCTATAAAATTAATATCAATAGAAAATAATTTCTTAAAAAAAAATGGAAAATCATACAAATATGCAAATGACAGATATGAATTTTGCCTATGGTGAAGTAATGGAAAGTCTGCAAGCTCGACGACTGTATGCCGAGTTGTATCCAGAACGTAGGATACCTCATCACACAATATTTGCTCGCCTTCACCAACGTTTACTCGAAAATGGTACATTTATGAAAAGAACGGTTGACTGTGGGCAGCCTCGAGAAGTACGAACTGTGCAACTAGAAAAGCAGTTCTCAATATAATGTAAGCAACTTCGCCGTATTTAAAATTCTAAGGAGCAGCAATTGTATCCGTTTCATATTCAACGTGTACAGGTGCAACTACCTCGAGAGTTCTTACCGTGTCTAGTTTTTTGCCAATGGATTCTCAATGTAACCACTCAAAATACTAATTTTTTAAATGGCATTTTGTTTCTTGAAGAGGCAAGTTTTTCCAGAGATTCCATACGAAATTTTCATAATCATCACTTATGGGCTGATGAAAATCCACATGGAATCTTTCAAGCTCATTTTCAACATCAATTTTCCTCCCATTATCATTAAATGGCGAATCTCATCATCACTTCCTACAAGAAGTGCACTTCTTCAAGAAATTCCTTTTCATCCCAAACAAAATTTATGGTTTATGCACGATGGTGCCCCAGCCCATTTTAAAACGTCACTTAGATACAGTATATCCAAATCGTTGGATGGGTAGGGGAGGTACGCAACATTGGGCAGCTCACTCTCGTGAATTACATTTTTTAGATTTCTGCATTTGGGATTTTCTTAAGTCATTAGTTTACTACAACCCCATCGAAAATGTTGATGACCTTGGGAATCGAATTACAGCCGGTTGTGAGACAATAAGAAATACAGAAGGAATATTTCAGCGAATACGACAGTCAATGAGGCAATGAGTTGACTTATGTACCACATGCAAGGGAGGTAATTTTGAACATCTGTTGTAGGTTTGCGTCTATTTAAATTTATTTTTATTACCGTTTTATGTTATTGTGTTGGTTTAATGATACTGTATTAGGTAATAAATCTTTTTGGAAATATTGACAGCAACCTACCCAAAGCATTTTGCAAATTTCGAGTCAATATCTTTAAAACTCTGAAGTAATAAAAATAAATACAAAATTAAAATTTAAACACTGTGTATCTCGGAAACGAAGCATATTTTGACTTAACTTTATAGAAACTTTTTTTCACAAAGTAACTTCGGCAACCACCCCCTAAAACGTATCACACTTATTTACAAACACCTTGTAATGTATATAAACCAAAATCGTAAAAAAAGCTTGTTACCTCCTAATCACAACGAATTTTTTGTTATTGCATATATGTATCATCTGCATGATTCAGTTTGTACTGATTAGTCAGTTAAAAAGATGAATTGTATTTATTTTTCAATTGTCTTTTGTACACCCAATAACGAGTTTATACTACACATTATAATTAATGAATATTGCTTGTCAGACATTAATATAAATTCTTTGTTTCAGTGATTTCTTGTTGCTTATCTTAAGGGATTTACTAAGAATTCGAAATGATTTGAAGGTAATTTTAATGAGTGCTACTTTAAAATCCACTCTATTTTCAAACTATTTTGGGTCAGTACCTATCCTTGAAATACCAGGAAGAACCTTTCCTGTAGAACAATTCTTTCTAGAAGATATTTTAGAAACTACTCAGTTTATACTAGAAGAAAACACTCAGTATACAAGAAAAATGAAAAACGGCGCCCAGTTTGGTGAAGAATTAGAAGCTCAATTGGAGTTATGTGAAGTATCACAAAGCATTGTTCCAAAAGATGAAATAAAAGATGAGAAATTAACAATTACTCAAATGCTGGCGCGATATCAGGGTTAATAACATCTCGGTTATTTAAATTATTAAAGCTTCTGTTTTAATTTCAGAATTTAGTTTGAAAACTGTTAAAAATTTATTTTTAATGGATTCTGAAAGAATAAATATGGACTTAATCGAATCTATATTGGTATGGATTGTATCTGGTGATCACAAATATCCTCGTGAAGGATCTATTTTAATATTTTTACCAGGAATTGCAGAGATTACTGCATTATTTGATCAATTAACTGATCACCCAGAATTTTCCCCACGTCATGGAAAATACATTCTTCTTCCGCTCCATTCATCTCTTTCAAGTGAGGACCAAGCCGCAATTTTCAGGTATGTGCTATTTCAATTTTAACTAACATTAACTGCTTACATTTTTAATTTTAGAAAAACTAAAAAGGGAGTTCGAAAAATCGTATTATCAACTAATTTAGCAGAAACGTCAGTGACAATTGATGATTGTGTGTTTGTCATAGATTCTGGTAAAATGAAAGAAAAACGATTTGATTCCAACAGGAATATGGAGAGTTTGGAAACAGTTTGGGTTACAAGAGCAAATGCATTACAAAGAAAGGGAAGAGCTGGGCGTGTAATGCCTGGTGTTAGTATTCACTTATTCACACGGCATAGGTATAAGCACAATATTTCCTCACAACCAGTAGCAGAAATACATAGAATACCTTTGGAACGATTATTACTTCACATTAAAATTCTTCCAAATTTTTCAAAACGTACTTTACACGACGTTTTGGGTATATATCTTAGTTATTTGTGGTTTAAATGATTAGCCTTCTTTTGGTAGATTCAACAATAGAGCCGCCTACTAAAGAAAATATTGATTCTGCAATTTTGCGACTTCAGGATGTTGGTGCCTTTGACAAAGACAATAATTTAACTCCACTTGGCCAACATTTGGCTGCGTTACCAGTGGATGTGCGAATTGGAAAATTAATGCTTTATGGAGCCATATTTTCTTGTGTGGATGCAGCTTTAACAATGGCAGCTTTTCTTAGTTATAAAAATCCATTTGTTTCTCCTTTTGGTAAAAAAGAGCAAGCAATGGCGAAAAAGAAAGAATTTGCAAGTGCAAATAGTGATCACTTAACTGTTTTAAGAGTTTATAAGGTAATGGAAGAATTTTTTTTCATTTTTAATTCAATCTTTTAGAAATGGCAAGATATTAGCTCTAAAAGTTACTTTGGAGGTAAAAATTTTGCGAATGAGAATTATTTGTCATTAAAAACTTTAGAAATGTTGGCTGACATCAAATACCAACTGTTAGAGCTACTCGTGAGCATTGGATTTGTGCCTATTAATCTGAGTTCTCATCGGCATAGGATAGGGCATGATGAAGTACTCAAATTAACAAGTCAAGAGGTAATAAGATGCTTTTTTTCATTTTATTGTCTAATATGAAATTGTAGTTTAACAATAATGGTGATAATATACGTTTACTCATGTCCATATTATGCACAGCACTTTATCCTAATGTTGTAAAAGTTTTAACACCTCAAACTGTCTTTTTACGTAGTGCAGCAGGTGCCGTACCCATAGAACGGGAGGCTAAAGAACTTCGTTTTAAAACAAAGAAGGAAGAGGTTTGCTAGACTTATTGATTTATAATCAATATAATTTTTATTTTTATAAGGTGTTTCTTCATCCGAGTTCAGTCAATTTTACAGTTACAAATTTTCATTCTCCATTCTTGGTTTATCAGGAGAAAGTACGGACAAGTAGAATATTTATCAGAGATTGTTCGATGATACCTGTAGTGCCTTTAGTGCTATTTTCAGGATCTGATGTAGATATTTGTGTTAATAATGGTACTACATATATTGTTTTAAGTGACGGTTGGATTAGGTTTCATGTGGAAAAGCATCAGGTGTGTATCTGAAGTGGATTGGTTGTTTAAATAATATGATTGTTTAAGATTGCTGAAATGATTAAAGCTATACGAACAGAACTTTTATGTTTACTTGAGGAGAAGATTAGAGATCCGCTATTAAATTTAGTACATAGTGAGAAGGGCGAAAGAATTATAAATACGATTGTTCAAATTGCCACTTGTGATTAATTGAGTAGTGTATTTTAGTAATTTATTTGTTTATATCTTGTTACATTTTATCAAATACTTTGATTTTACATACGAACTTCATGTATATCCAAAAATATATTATTTTAACCTTTTAAATGTATCTTTTAATCATGCTACTATATTGGGTGATAGAAATTTTACTGTTTCTGTATAATCTTTTCTATTCCATTAAGCGGCGTTTACATTGCTGAAGTTACTTGACTCAAGTTTACTTGATCAAGCAAACTTGAATGAACTTCTTCAAGTATTTCATTTCTCGTTCTTGACCCCTAGATTCAAGTGGCATGTAAAAATTGAACATGTTTAATTTTTCAGGCAAGTTGAATGCACTTGAATTAAGTAGGAAGGTCACTTGACCAGTGTAAACCCACACTCAAGTTCGATCATATGTACTTGTTTCAAGTAAACAGCTGTAGAGAATGTAACCTACAAATCTGATGTCACATTGTTACTATTGTTGTTGACGTGTTATTGTTTATTCAAAGCATATCATTTGAATAATGTCTTCGAAAAGTATGAAGTAAAACAGTGCACAAATTATTGAATTCCTTGAGATGTATGAAAACTATCCAGTACTGTGGAACTCCTCTTTGACAGAGTACAAAGATAGAAATTTGAGGGATGCAGCATTTAAAGGTTTAGTTGATCAATTGCACAGCACTTTTCCAAACGTAACTTTGGAACTACTAAGATCTAAAATTAAGTCAAGTAAAATGACCATTAGCCAGAAATGTCTCAAAATCAATAAAATCAAAGAAATCTGGTGCAGGGCAGATGAACTTTATGAACAAAAACTGAGCTGGCTCAATGCAGCAGGGTTTTTAATCGGACCTGCGTCCAGCAGACGTTCAACTTCAACATTGGTAAGTAAAAACACCTTTTATTGTGACTCAACTTCATTTAATAATAAATTATGGCTCCAGTTCCGTACCTGTCCTACAGTCTAATTGATTACTTATATTTAATCTACTTGGCTACGTGCGACCGTACTAAAGGTAGCCTTTAGCTTGACCTGTTTTGAAATAATTTTCAATACTATAAAATAAATAGTTGTACTTACGTCTTAGGCCTAACCCTTTTGTCTTTTTGATGTTTGCTCAGTCTGTACAATATTCGATTACTCTTTATGACAGATATTCAACTGCATAGTAAATAACATAGTAGCATATATGTTTCATTTAAGAAAGTTAGATGTAGTTGTTGTCGTTGGATGGTTGTTCAGCACCAATCCATTTCCATTGCCAAGGCAGTGACCCTTTTTTTTGAACAGAAGAATTTTTCGTACTGTTCTCTCAACTCTTCAGTTGACGTTTGTACGCATTACTCGACGTCAGTTTTAATATACTCATGGCACTTGACGTATTGACAGAGGTGCGCCATGTACCTGGTCTGATTGTGCATGTTACAAGGTCTTCTACATCTACGGATGAAGGAGGAAGGTAATGTTGGCCCGATTACTTACGAAGCCAGTTGTGAAGTGCACAAGTACTTTTAATGACCAAATCAGCAGTTTCAGGAGCCAATGCAATTGGCTGTTCAAATATTCTAAATCTTGAAAGTAAAATACCAAAAGCATTTTCGGATGCTCTAGAAAGCCAATAGTTAAATATTCTTTTCAAATATTGATAAATTTCGTTTGCTGAAAGGTTTCAATATGTCTTTCCTTAATGGAAACAACAAGTGCATTCTATGGTAAACTCAGGCTGTTACTTTCCATAGCAATGTTCAATGTAGATGCTTGGAAGGCAGTACCATCATTTGATTTTCCATTAGCACCCACATCAATGTATAAAAAATTGTATTCAGCATCAACTAACGCAAACAATATGATGCTGTATGTACCCTTGTAGTTGTAGTAATCAGAACTACTATAAGCAGGACACTGAATCTGCACATCAATGGCTCCAACACATTTTGGAAAGTTCCACTGCACTTCAAATTTTCGTTGCACTATTTCCCACTCTTGCGTGGTTGTTGGTATCTGAAACAAAATTAAAAAAATTAAATTGCAGAAATTATTTTTTTTTATTTTTAATATGTTGTACAGTTAGTCTCCTTCATTTCAGGACAGGGAATTGCAAAATCAACCTACAGAGACTGACGTCATATACGAACCTGGCAGTGGTGATGCAGAGGATGTTGATTCCTCGAGTTCATCAAAACGTCAACCACAGCAACAAGAAAAACTCAAAATGTGGAGCACCTGGAATGCAGCCTCTCCGCTCAACAAAATTTAAACGATCAGAACTACAAGTCGTTGAAAATGTTGTTCAGTAACTACATGATATATCACAAACTGTTAAGCCAGTTGACAACGGTGGTTGTATTAAACAGGCTGATGATGAACTTTCTCTTTTTGGATAATATGTAACTGAGGTTATAGAATCCTTTAAATTCTCTAAAAGCACAAAATGCAATCCAAAAAATTCTGATAGATGAAAGAATTGAATCATTGAAACAAAATAAGTACATTCAGAGTTCAACAGCACTGCCACCAGTAATATCCATAACTACCACTGATTCTGGAAGTAGTAATGAGGAATGGATTCATTCGCAGCAACTTTCAACCGATTTACCTAGTGAATAACAGTTTCATAATATAGACCAAAGATAATGCCCAAAAGGAAAATGATCCTGAGAATCAGGTGTTTCTTCAAGAAACTCTGTTTAACAGCAACACTGATCATGAAACTATTTAAATATTAATTAATATCTTACTTGTAACAGTATAAAGTTTTTTACAATAAACCTTACAAATATAATGTGTTTTTAGATTACCTTTATAAACCCTTCAAGTAATTCATAAACTGCTGCCAAAACTTCAGGTATGAATTTGCTAATTGTACATTTTGGCACTCTGTATAGGTACTGTAGAGAAGCCAAGGTATTACCAGTAGCTAAACATCTAAGGGTTATTTCCAGTTTAGTCTTTTCCAGTATCGCTTCCCTTAACATTGTATCTTGTTTTTTAATCTTTTCTTCATCAAATTTGGTAGGTGTCATTCTGAGGTGGTTTTTAAATCAATACAGGTCCTCTAAAGCTAATTCTCTGAGTAAGGTATCTGAAGCCCCAAGTTGTGATCGACGACGAATCCAATTCCTTACCCATATCCTTCCTTTTCTCACTTCATTTTGTGTTGCATCACTTATTATTGGTACTAACACTGAAACAATTTTACGGATCACCTGTATCAAGAGGAGCCACAATTTTCACTACGAAACACTCATTCAAGTACTCCACTTGAATTCAAGATTAAAATAGAAAAATTGTTCTTTTTACTTGCATGTAGTGTAACCCCTGAAACAAGAGTCAAGTAACTTTACCAATGTAATCGCCGTTTTACCTCAAATCTGATTATATTCCAGATATTAAAGGATCTTCAATATTTTTGTATATTACATGTACAGGTATGGAAAAACATTATTATGGGTCTGACTTATAATAAGCTAGAAAGAAACCCAATAAGCATTATATGAGTGTGAGAGAGTCATAACTTTACCGATGTTGCCACTTGTACATATTTGCATGTAAACACAAAATATGAACTACTTAAGTCTGCTTCAATCTAGCTTCAACATTTCTAACGAAACCAAAACACTTAATATGATGTTGAAAAGTCGCGTGTTCTTTAAAACTATTAAGTAAATACTTTACACTTAAACATTAAATGATAATACCTCAAACATCGAAGTTTATTGTAATTGCGAATTTGTGGCATGGTTCGATTACTACTTGTAAGAACAACAAGGAAGAAACTTACGAGTGCTACAAACAAGAACATTAACATTTACATTGATAGTATAACTTAAATTTAATGTTTAACTTTAGCATTATAACTTATTGAAAAACCAACTATTTTTAAAAATGAACAGAATACACTTTTTTCAAAACTCTATAAGATTTTCGAAAAGACCTTCACCTTGCGAAAGATAGTAACCCAATCTGTGATCAAATTCTGTTCAGGGGAGTAATTGCACTTCACATATCTATTATACCAATATTAAAAAAAAAAGAATACAAAGAAATTCATTTTATCCAATAAATAAAATCTTAATTTGATCATTTTTAGTAATCATTTTAATATTAACATGAATTGGAGCTAAACCAGTTAACAATCCATTTATTTTAACAGGACAAATTTTAACTTCATTATATTTTTTATTTTTTCCAATTCGGGACTTGCAAAAACACTGATTTTCAATTCTCGTTGACAATAGCAATTAAATGTGTCATTGATACTAGCCTACTCAAAAGACACATGTATGGTATCAGCGCTTTTAGTTTGTTGTGTATTCTATCTCACTTAGCATGTGAACTAATTGTACTGTCTTTGTTTTACTTATAACTCAGACCCCCAATAATATTTTTCCATACTGTGTATCAATTTTAGAAAAATAAATGATAATTATAGTAATTTATTTTGGTAATTTAAGCTATTAAACTTTTAACTGTATTACCGTTAAATGTAATTAAAGATTTTTTATAGCAACTTATGTGTGAATTTTTTGAAGATAAGTTTAGGGAAATATGATAATTCCATGGCATATAAAGATGTTATGATTTAGTTTATATATGTTGGAGACATATGATCAATTTGGCCCGTGGCCGAAATAATTAGATCTATCATGATATGTTAATTATTGACTTGCCAGATGGCAAAATAGTGATGTAATTCGGCATCTCGTTCACTATTTAAACACATCTTGAAATGTCTATATACAGGATAAGCCGATGCCGATCTGTATATGGTAATCTAGGTTTGTTTTTCTTTAATCTGAACATACCATTTTGTAAACAATGTAATTATCCCTGTTCAGTTTAAACAAAAACGCGTCAACCTATTGCATTTTCGATTGAGTAATAGGTAAAATTGATAGCTGTCACATTTTTAAAAATACCGCCCTACAGTTTAACGCATTGTTGGACACCTGCTACAACCGTCCTGTGTGCTGCGACACTCCTGCTATACCCGTCCTCTGTTTAGAAAGACAACGGTGACAATCGTGTAGTAAACTATGTAAACGTTACCAAGAATCACTTAATGTGTCCCGGTAAACGGATTGTAAAATTGGTTGTATACATTTCAGGCTTGTTAGTTTGTGAAATAGTTGTTTGTTGGGGAAGTGGTGGGCAGTAGCTTGTAGACCATTACAAATACAAGTAGTGTTTCTCTGTTTTTCCTAGCGCACATATTTTGATACTGTTTTTACTGTGTTTTTTGTATTGTTTGAGGTAAATTGTTGATTAATATTATACAAAAATATATTCTGTAAGAATATGATATTTTAGGCAAGGAGCAGCGCATTTTGCGGTTATATGAAGACATAACTACAGATGAAGCAGAATCGTATTCAGACCAGAAAGTGATGAAGGCAATCTTAGATTTGGATGTTGATATAGAAAAAGTGATGACTCAGAGCAAACTGCGAATGATATTTTACAACAGCCAGGTGGTTCACACAAACAAAGTGATAGTATTCAAGAACCAGGTATTGGATGACACAGTGATGTTGCTGACATTGATGTTTTCTGAGAAGAACCTTTAAGAGAGCAAATAACCATTGAAGGTGATATTCATATACCAGATGAAATGATTGTAGGTAAATTGACCGAAATCAATTGACCGAAAATCAGTTGATCGAAACGACAATTGGCCGAAGTCGTAATTTACCGAAAAAAGTTTGATCGAAACATTAATTGTATTTGTATTGTCATTTGTTGTTTATTGCATCTTCCCTTCACACTTTATCCAGACTTAGGACTGGCAGAATATTAATTACTGGCGTGTTTAAAAGATTTTCTTGTTTTTTTGTTGTTGTTTTTTTTGTATTTGATGTATGAAACCCATCACCATTTATTTGTCTGGGACGTATTTACTACGTATTTAAAAGATTTTCTTGTTTTTTTAATTTTAGTTAATTATGCAAGATAGTTTTAATATTTTTTTTTTAATGCTCGATGTTGTTTTTTATTTGATGCAAGTATATAATTAGGTACATTCTTTTGAAAAGAACATACCGAATTATAAAGTTGAAGGGGTTAGGAACACAATGTAAAGGTTTATACAAAAATTAGTTATATAACTATTCGCTAAATTAACTTTCAAAACAACAAAAAAAAACAAGAAAATCTTTTAAATCTTTTTTCAGTAAATTGGGGCTCGGTCAATTTACCGGATACCATATGAAATATTTAGTAAGCTATGGGGTGATGAATTATGACTCTTTTACTTGATTGTACCAACAACTACGGACAGACACTTTGTCAGCAGGTTCGCCTTAAAACCTGATACCCTTGAAGTAGGATTTACAAGCTGATTGATAAGCAGGAGTTATATACATTTTTAGGCTTATGTTTGTTACGGGGGCAAATGAAAAATTGTGATATACAAAGCCTTTTCAGCCTAAAACCATTAAACTACTTTCTGATATTTCCTATAGCTATGACACTTCGAACAAATTTTACGCTGCTTTTCAGTGCATAAGAAGCAGGAGCTTCCTACTGAGGCCGATTGATTAGCGAAGATATGAAATATATTAGAAATTTTCAATTTTGTTACAAGCTTCCACAATTATGTCTAGATGAATCGTTACTTTTACTTCGAGTACGATTAGCTTTCAGAACATGCGTGAAAAATAAAAAAACTAAATCTGGCATAAAATTTTATGAACTGTATAGTGCGGATGGTTATGTCCTAAACATAGATATGTACAATGGACAAGGGGAGAACTCACCCAATGAAGTTATATTCAAAACTGAGGCAGTTGTAAAACTAATACAAGCATATATGAACAAGAGGTACCATCTGTATATGGACAATTACTATAACAGCATATCGCTAGCTAATCGACTTCTTCGATATAAAACTCATCTGACAGGTACTGTTAGAAGAGACGAGCTTTAATAACTAAAGCAATATTAAGAAAAGGAGAGCAAACGTGGAAAAGGCCAGGAAAAGTATACGTTTCAAAATGGAGAGATAACCGCGAAGTGCTTGCGATTACGACTTCACATCACCCGAAACTAATAAGATGTAAAAACAGAACAGAACAAGAAAAAATAAAACCTATAGAAGTTTTAGATTATAACAAATGTATGTCTGGGATAGACAGGTGTGATCAAATGATTTCATACTTTTCATGCCCCAGGACAACCCTTTTCTGGTATAAAAAGATCATATTTCATCTATTAGAGATGGCTGTCCGGAGTACATTTTTTTTGTTCAAAAATATTAACAGTTCTAACACAGCACTAACAATCAGATTTATCGATTCCAGAGATTTACTTATCCAATGCCTCTCGACCCTAAAATAAATCCTGCAAGAACGTTGATCAAGTTTTCTCCACAACATATACTACATAAACATCCGGCTCCTCCTGGTGCCTCTGAAAATTTTCTTATACAACATTTTCAGGAAACTATACCTCGTTCACAGAATTATAGCCGATATAAGTATTTTTCTGCGCTGCAAGCAGTGCGCAAAGGACGGAAGCAGGAGAGAGACCAGCTACAGGTACAAAACGTGCTGAACATCCCCCACTGTATCTGGGACTGTGTTTCGAGTTGTGGCATACGCAAGTGTAAATGTATTGTTTTGTATTATATTTTTCGCATTTTATTGTTTGTATTTTATTTTATGTTATTTTATTAGAATAAATGATTTTGTGATATAAATATGCGGACGATAGTGACCGTCAGATAATATTTGCATAGTGGGACAGGGACGGTTACAACTGTCGGTTTTTTTTTTTTTTTGCAAAAAACACGATATTATTTATTACTTGATACAGCCCCTTAACGCTTCTTCTTTCTGTAGTTGTTTTGCCCTTTCAGGCGTCCAGCCCTTTTCTAACCCAATCCTTCCATGCCTTTCTGTCTGCTGCTAGTTTTTTCATCTCTACGAGGGGTCTCCCATTAGATTTCCATATATCGTCTATTTGCTTCATCCAGTTCTTTTTTTGGTCTTCCTCTTTTCCTTTTCCCCATTTCCATTCTTTTTGCTAAACTTTCATTTCTCATTCTAGATAGATGTCCATACCAGTTTAATTGTGTTCGTATTATTCCTTGCGTTATCGGTGGTTGCTTCGAGATTTGTCTTATTTGTTCATTTCTTATATGTTCCCACTTGGTGATCCCTTTGATTTTTCTCATGTGTTTCATTCCAATTGAGTTCATGTAATTGTCGGTACCGTTATTACATTATGAATTTTTTTTTCACATCTATTTCTATATGACTTGTTTCCTAAAATCGTTTCATTTATTGTATAATAAATCCTCGATGTTTTATTTGCCCTATTCGCTATTTCTGTGTCTATTTTTCCATCGTTTGTTATTATGGACCCTAGGTATTCATATGTTGTAACTTTTCCTATCGGTATGCCCCTGCACGTGATCTCTATTTCCCCTGTGTCATTAATACCGTTAGCTTCGTCTTACTCACGTTAATTTCCATTTCCTTGTATCTTATTCGCCCAGCTGTCCAACAGATTCTGCATTTTATCATTTGAGTCTGATACTAGGACCACGTCGTCGGCGTACAGCAGACTACTAATTGTTATGGACACCAGATTTATGTACCCTACTGCCGTCTCTAGCTCTGTTTTGGTCTTGATTGTGTTTATAATTTTGTCCATTATTATTATTAACAGTAGTGGACTTAAACTGTCCCCCTGTTTTATGCTTCTCTTCATCTCTATTTCTGATTTCAGCTCGGCTATTCGTATTCTGCCTTACGTCTTATTATTCCTATTAACTGGTGTGGAACTTTAAACTCTTCTAACGTATTTTCTAGAAATTACACTAATATTAATGAAAAAAGAATTTTTTTTGGCTGAATTTCATAGATTTTGGATATCTACAAAGAAAAAATTTTTGTTGTCTTTTTTTACAAAATTTGACTACTCAATTTTTTAAACGAAACAATATATACCATCTTAAAGTAAAGATTTCAAGTTTCTTTTTTGTGCCGACTGCTAGTTTAATTATCTCTTTCTCCTACCTTATTTACCGCTATTTTCGTTTCTATGTTCTTTATTTGTTGCACTGCAATGAAAATACAACTTTTAAACTGGTACAAGAGTAAGAATAGTTTGAGAAGAAAGCGGGACTTATTTGCCGTACAATACCCTGAGGAACACATCCGATCTATCACAACCATCCATAACATTGCTACTCAATTTAATAAGGATAGTTCTGTTGCAAATTCCTACAAAAAAGAGCAAAAACCTGCCACGTCCTCAATGAGGGATTAGAATGAAACATTTTGTGCTATGCCGAGGATAACCCCACAGTGTCATTGCGTTTAATACCACAAACATTTCAAATTCGGTCTTTAAAACATTAAAAAAATTTAAACACAGGTCGTACGAATTTCATAATCACCAAACTGTACGATGACAACAAAATTAAACGCACGAATTTTTGTGAAGCATTATTTAATTTATTCAGCGACAATGAGGAAATTTTAAGAACAAGTCTTCACAGATGAATCATCGTTTTCCTTGAGTGGGACAGTAAACTCCCAAAATTATCTTCATTAAACATTTCCATCTTCCTAATACACTCCCTTTTTTACTAAAACAGATATTGGTCACGATTGGATCCTCATTTACAAAATCTAACGCAAACACAATATAACGTTAGAGTTATGGACTGGAATCATCGAAAATGTTTTAATCATACCCTACTTTATTGATGGAAATTTGAATGCGAACAAGTTTTTAGAACTACTTCGAACTCGTATTATTCCACGAATAGAGTTGAATGATGACAATCCCTGGTTCCAAATGGATGGGGCTCCACCACATTCTACTGGACTAGTGACAATCTCTTAATACATTTCTAGGCCGGTAGATAAGGAGATTAGGTCATTTAACTTGGCCAAATGATTTCTTTCTCTGGGGTTATTTGAAATCTAAAATGTATAATGAAGCTCCCATACAGAATACTGACGAATTAAAAAATCGTATACTTACTGCATATAATGAGTTGAACCCCATTTTTTTTTTACAAAATATCGTTCAAGAATTTCGTAATAGCATAGGACACTGAATGGCAAGAGGGACACTTCGAACATTTATTGTAATTATTTTCATATTACTATTAAAGTTACTGCATTACCTTTATTTATCATGCACATAACCTACAAATACAGAAAAGTGAAATGGTTGGATTAGTTTCAATTGTGAATCGCATATCCTATACGTTGACGCGTTTTTTTAAAAACTGAACGTAGGGATAATTGCATTGTGTGCAAAATGATATGTTCGGATTAAAGAAAAATGTTTATAAAAACGAATGTATGTCTGTTTGTCCGTTATTTATTACTACACCATTCATCCCATCGCCATGAAACTTTGGGAAGTAGTCGAGTCCACTCCCATGAAGGTTTCTGACGTAAAAATTTTTAAATATCGGCTCCCCAGGGACGGCCCCTCATGCATACTACATCATTCATCCGATCGTCATGAAACTTTGGGAAGTTGTTGAGTACACTCCCGCGTAGGTTTCTAGCATACAAATTTATTAAATATCGGCCCCCAGGGGGGCTTCATATGCATACCACACCATTCATCCGATCGCCATGAAACCTTGGGAAGTTGTTGGTGCACTCCCGCGAAGGTTTCGGGAATATAATTTTTTTTGTTGTCGACCCCCTAGGGGTAGCCCCTCATATTCATACTACACCGTTCATCCGGTTACCATGAAACTTTGAGAAGTTGTTGAGTATATTCTTGCGAAGGTTTCTGGCGTAAAAAAAATTTTTAATATCGCCCCCCCCCCAGGAGGCGCCACTCATTTGCATAGTACAGCATTCATCCGATCTTCACGAAACTGTAGGAAGTTGTTGAGTACACTCCCGCGAATGTTTCTGGCATAAACAATTTTTAAGTATCGGTCCCTCAGGGGGGGGGATCATATGCGTATTGCACTATTCATCTGAATTTGAATGTTTCAATAAAAAAAACGCAGCAACGCGCGACTGATGTGGCTAGTTTTTAATAAAATTGCATCATTACGAGGTATAAGCTTTAGAATTATTACCAAGATTATAAATAAAACGAACAGATTACATGTAATTTTTATAAGTTTACGGTTTAAGTTTGCAATAAACTGTTACAAGATAAAGGTAAATGAAAAGTGATTAAATAAATTCTTACATTAATAAAACAACTACATGAAAAACACTAGGTATTTAAAACTTTGAAGTACTACTTAAAGATTCTAATTTGCGGTTCCGGTTAGTAGTTTTTTGCCTCTCTTTTTTAATTTAATTTAATTCGTTTGCAAAGTATTACACATTGGTCATAATGTATAAATTAAATCTTCATTAGTTTTACCACATGAATACAAAAATCTCATCTGCTTGTTTTAACTATCCCACACTCATTTGTTTTAAAAACTTTCTTTGATTTTTCATAGCTAGACAAACTGTTTCATAGTTGCCATTGCAAACTCCGTTTTTAAATATGCTGTATACATTGGTGATTATCTTTACTGTAAAATACTATAAAGTTGATTGTGCATTTTACTAAAAACTACAAGACATTTTCCTCAGTTAATAAATTTGATTTTTACATTTTTTTCTTTTCGTCTGACTGCTGGGAGAAGTTGCGTTTACTACTGCGCATCCCACTTATACACGTACAAGTTTCGTGCTCACAAATTATTTTAGGTTGAATTCTTTGCTTTTGTTTCTTAATTTTCTATATCGTTTGAAGCATATAACTTGAAAGTGCCAGACTGTTTTGTTGTTTTAATATAGTTGAATTTTTAATATGTATAGTTTGATATAGTTATACCATTAATGAATGTAGAATTTGCAAGATAGAAATTCAGTTATTTAATAAGGAGCCAGATCAATTTAACTCTCGGAGTTCGTAAATTGTTTAGAAGAGTGCTATAAACTATGTCGGTTGCGTGAGAGAGATACCTGCGACAGAGAGCACCAGAAGAAAGACAATATTTAATTTATTGTTGATTAAAATTTAATTTGTTTTGTATCATTATAGAATTTAGTCACATAATGGAGTATATAATGACTAACATTAGATGGAAAAAACTAGTTACATACGAGGGATGTCCGGTTACTAAGGTACATTTGTGACTTCAAGACAGACTACTTTATAGAAATCAAATATATAATAAGTAAAAGCGCGAACTTTTAGCTACTTTTCAACGTAATCACCACCAATGTGAAGGCACTTAACGTAGCGAGGCACGAGCTTCTGTATACCCTCTTCGTATAAGGTACAATCCAAATTTCTAAAAAAACTGCCTTACTTCATATTGATGTTCGTCGTTGTTTCCAAACGTTTTACCCGACAAATGAGTATTTAGCGGCCCAAACAAATGAAAATCAGAAGGAGCCAGGTCTGAACTATGGGGCGGATGAACAATAACTTCCCAATTATGTTTCTGAAGCCAGGCCTTCGTCTGAGCTGATGTGTGCGGTCCTGCATTGTCATGCAACAACCTGATTCCTTTTGTCAACCTTCTTCTTCGTTTCTGTCGAAAGACTTGGTATAGCTTTTACGAGAGTTTGACAATAAATGTCGCTGTTGATTGTCGCTTTCGATGGTAAAAACTCTATGAGCAAAATGCCTTACATATCCCAGAATACAGTTGCCATTGTCTTTTTTGCAGACTGCTGAACTTTAAATTTTTTCGGCGTGGTGAACTCACATGCTTCCACGTCATCGAGTCTTGTTTTGATTCGGGATTATGGTGGTGTACCCAGGTTTCGCCTCCTTTAGACTCTAGAAATCGGTTTTCCTGAGGATAACGTGTTAAAAGTTCCATTGCCGCCGCCATTTATTGCATTTTGTATTGGTCGGTCAACAGTTTTGGTACCCATCTCACTGCAACCTTTCTATAGTCTAATTGAGATACGATTTCTTGAACAGAGCTTTTAGGAATGCCGGTCAGTAGAGCAATTTCCAATATTTTCAACCGACGATCTGCTGGAATGAGTGTGTCGCCCTTTAAATGATTCTCATCTGTTTTCGTTGTTGATGGTTTTCGTCGCAAACCTTCGGAATCATCGTTCAGATTTGTGCGCCCACTTTTGAACTGCTGACACCAAACATAAACTTGTTTTCGACTCATAATGCCTTCTCCGTATGCGTTCAGTATTTTTTCATGAATTTCGGTAGGTGTTTCATTATTTGCAAGCAAAAAACGAATGACTGCTCGTACTTCAAATTTGAGGAAGTTTCGATTGGAACTGTCATTTTGCGACTGTCACTGAGCACGTTGTACATAACCTAAAACAGGGACAATAGTCATCTACGCAGTACATATGCACATCTAAAATGCGTGCAAGTTTTAACCTGATCGGAGCAAAGTAGGTGGTGTGCCGCGCAGATATACCTTAGTAACCGGGCACCCCTCGTATATTATTTGCAAACAATAAATTAAATATTGTAAATGTGTCCATAATCACATACAAATTACGATTAATTATTTTTAATCTATTATGCTGACAGAAAAAGAAAGCATCTTCAAGGCCATTGTCAGTGGTAACACGATCTGCGAGCATTCGTGAGGTAATGGATTCTAATTCTGTTACCGTCTACCCTATATGAGGTTTTATAGTGGCATGTTCATTGGGTATACGCACATCATGTGCGGCTAGTCAGGAGAATGATGGGGTAATAACTTCCCCCTCAGAACCCTAACTCCGTTCCTTCCGATTCTATCCTGACCGCATCTATGTTTAATCCTACTATGTATATTGTACTCACAGAGAAAGATTCTTTCGGTTCGCGCAGATGACGCCACGCGGTCGACAACAATTGTGCATTTTAATAGCTTCAACGGCGCGAGTTATAGCAGAAAGATTTTTGGCATACTAAACAAGTTGTGATATTGTATTTTATATTAACCATTGTTCATGAATTAATACAATTTGGAAAATTACCCTTTATAAAGCAGTCAACATACCGGAATTATTATTGTTTCCCAACTTGATTGATTTCTAATTACATCAACTATGATCGTAATATAAAATCCATATTATCAAACTATGACTTAGTTTAAAGTAAAAACTAGACTATTGTGATCATGAGCTCTATCTTAGGCCAATACGGTCAAGTGATACGTAGAACCTTATGAAAAACCATTTTAAAATACTTATCTTTTTTGTTTTTTTTAATGGTGTATTTGTATATTTAAGTTATACAATCTAAACGTTTCAATAACATCTACAGTTATCTTCGTCAGTACTAATATTATCTTTCAAAATTGTTAAAGATAATATTACTACTAACGAAGATAACTGTAAGTGTTATTGTAACGTTTACATTGTAGGTATAACATAAATACACCATACAAACCCAAAAAAGTATTTTAATATGTGTAATAATGGGGAAAGTCTACATTTTCACATTATAAAAAACCAATTTTCCGAAAATCTAACTTTCACAAAACGAAGGGTGCTCTGGTGACTGTAAGTGCCTTACATGATAAACTTAAAACAGATTTGGAATGTAATGTCGGTACAATCTCATTGTGAATCACCTTAAAAGGACTCGGTTTCAAGTAGCACCGAACTAGACCCCTAGCTAACTTTTAATAGAAAAGAACGATACTCGAGCATACTTACATCGAATAAAATATTACCAAGTATCAAAACGCCCTATTGTGTACATGGTTGAAACGCATGTTCATAGTGGACACATGAAAATCATGGAATGATGATTCTGTAAATGGACTAATGCGCAACATTTCAAAAGGACCACGAATTATTGTAGTGCATCCGGGGGTGATGATATCAACTCGGTACATTATGAAAAGTGGTTACAGGAGATTTTGCCGAATCTACCACCAAATTCAGTACTAGTAATAGACAATGCACCTTGCCACAACGTTCAGTTGACCGAGCTCCAAAAAAAGAAGAAATGATGAAGTGGTGGTAGGAAAAAGGTTTACCGTTTACTCCAGAAATGTTCAAACCGCAGTTGTACGAAATAATTAAACAACATAAAAAGCAATATATGACGTATAAATTTGATGCCATATTAACTAAAGAAAATCTCAATGTACATAGACTTTAACTTTATCACCTCGATTTAAATTCGATTGAATAATATGGGCCCAAATAAAAAATAACATTGCGAAAGAAACGTTAACATTTAATTTGAACGATATAAAAGGTTTATTAGAGGAAGAAATTCTGTTACCCAGGACCATTGGCGAAATTGTAAAAAAGTGATTGAAATTAGATGCTTTGTGAAGATCGCAATGTATGATTAGGGTAATTAAGAACCAATTTTGCATACGAATGTATAAATTAAGGTTTATGTAGAAATAGGAATTTATTTGCCCACATTATATTATAACACAATCATCTTAATTCATAATGACTCTTTATTGAACATAAAAGCAGGTAAAAATTTCTCAAATTGAGGCATGGATTGTGCGTAATTGATAATTAATTACGAAGTACGTTAGTGAAATATTTTTTGTTTACCATTAAAAATCGGCAGTAACTAATTAGGTTGATAATTACACCTATGTTGGTATTTATACAAAACGTAAAAACGTAAAACATTATTTACCGCGTGCTACTTCAGCAGTGAGTAGTTGTGAATTTTATCATACTTATCAACGATTGGTGTGTGAAAGCTTTATTTGCATTTGTCATGCCGAAAAATAAAAGAAGCTTATCTATACCTAGGAAAAGCATGAAAGTGCGAATGAGACAACTGGATGCCAGGTTAGTAGAATATTTATTTTGTATTTATATAAATATACCAAAACATACGCATCGTTATAAATAGGTAATTCTAAATGCTTGTAGGAGATGGAAAGAGGTCTTAGATCCAGATACAATTACGGTACCCAATAAGGGTCATGTTCCAAATCTTCCGTGCAATTCCGAAAGAGTTGTATATGCTGAAACCGATTCCATTTCAGTTACAAACGCTGAAAACATTCAATTTGCCATGGCTAGTGGACAAGATGATGAAGAAGCCAATACTGATACTGATACGTTACTAGTGATGATGAAGAGACATATTATGAGATAGAATATGAAAACAAGAAATCTGAAAGAAGTCACGTTACTAGTGGCCGTAGAATAATAAATGTTTCCTACTTTCTTGAACAGCTACTAAAAATATATTGTGCGAAGGTACCCATTAATTTTTTATATTATCATTGTCTTAGTAATTAAATATATCTTTTTTTAAGGGCTTGGTTGCAGTTTTTGGAATGTATCCCTTGTGCCCGAAAAAATTGAAGGTCGGAAAGTATATTTACATTTAGGTGTGACGTATGTAACACTTGTAATACTATCAGATGGGATAATATTAAAAATGGTAACGTAACAGGTACTAATTTATCAGCTGTTTTAGGTACAATATCAACAGGCATTGGCTACTCACAATCGAGTGAATTACTTTCGGCTTTGAATATACCATCTTTCTCAACCAAGACGTACAACAAATATCATTCGATGCTTTTGGAAGTCGTTTATTGTGAAATTTTGGCACAAATGAAACAGGCTGGTGAAGAAGAAAAACAGCTAGTAATATACACGCCCGATATGACGAAAGACGGTATACCTATCATATCAGTGATTGTTGATGGAGCTTGGAGCAAACGATCATATAAGACGAATTATAACGCTTTGTCTGGAGTTGTGAGTATTATAATATTCATTAAATAATGACTACACTTTATTTTCCATAAAGTTGCACTATTGGAGCAAAAACCAAAAAGATATTGTATATGGGCGTAAAAAATAAATATTGCTTTGTTTGTGCCAGAGCAAAATTAACAGAACCACCAGCTCATGTTTGTTTTAAGAACTGGACCGACAGTTCAACAGCTATGGAGGCATTAATAATTACGGAAGGTTTTCGACAATCTATATAGGCGCATAGATTAATTTACGGTAAGGTTAAAGATGATGGTGACAGCAGTGTTCACGGAAAATTAATAGAAACGGCATTATACGGGCCTACCTTTGTGATCGAAAAGCTAGAATGTAGAGATCATCTCCTGAGAAGTTACATTAATAAATTGTCCGACCTTTCAAAGAACACCACCTTCCCTATCGCTCTTCGAAAACAAGTCACCTCAAGTGATTTATTACGCAGGTTAAGAAGTGCTGTCACAAAAGCTATTACCTTTAGGAAAAACGAGAACAAACCTTTTGCAGAAGAACAAATTCTGCTCAGGAAATATGTTATAAATGGTCCCAATCATATCTTTGGGGAGCACTTTCAATGTGATAAGTATTTCTGTAAAGGAAGGAAAACATAAGGTATTTGAAAACACTATTTATTATTAATTCAACAGTAACAATAATACTCTTTTAGGAGAATCTGGTTTCCGACTTAAAACTAAGCGGATTATGTGATGCAATAATGAACATTAATAGAAGATTGCCCCAAAATGTGAGTACTTTGCTGTGTGATCTCGACACCAATGCTGCTGAAACTTAATTCCGTAGTAGCTAAATTTGTAGGAGGAAAGAGAGTAAAGTTTGCATTGAAAGGTTCATATGAATGCAGATGCAAGTCCACTGCTATATCGTTTAACACCAAAGGTGACTTTCTGTATGGTATGTAGGACAAAATTTTTGGGGACGACTATAAACCACTGGTACTTCCAAAAATTCCGAGAGGAAAAAATTAAAGCGCCACAGGTTACCGCCAAACGTAAGATTCTGGATGCATTATAAAACAACATAATACAATGTTATTTATACAGGCCGTGTTCCAAAACGAAAGTTATTTGCTGTTACAGATGAACACTGTGGTCCTGATGTTTCAGTTGAAGAAATACCGGGCTTAGACCTGGAGTATTATATTGAAGAAGTAAACTAACTAATGGAGGAATTGAAAAGCGTTGATCGAGAAGTGATATGTGAAGAAACGGTGTTACAAGGTAATTGTGCGCAATGGAAGATGGAG
Organism: Vesta saturnalis; assembly: GCA_036346205.1. Classification (NCBI taxonomy): domain Eukaryota; kingdom Metazoa; phylum Arthropoda; class Insecta; order Coleoptera; family Lampyridae; genus Vesta; species Vesta saturnalis. The sequence goes on from JARFJB010000025.1 coordinate 3,448,648, forward strand.
CGGAAAAAACGTTTAACCTCCACGGCTAAAACTGTCGCTGCTCTGCTGTATTCTAGTTTTAGGGGCACATATGCTACAGAATTTGGTCTAATTCACGAAACGACTGCTATTTCTTTATTTAAAGACCAACATAAAAAAAAAGTTCAACGCAGTGGGTTAATTATTGATTGAATTTCCATTTCTTGCGTGTTCACCTGATGGTTAGTAGATGACTACGTGGTAATTGAAGTCAAGTGCTCTGCACAAAGTGAAAACCTCTCACCAATTCAAGCATTTGAAAATGGTAAAATAGATTATTGCGTGAAAGAAGGCCAAAAAGGTGCCTTAAAAAACCCGTAACTATTACCAAGTTTAGGGATTGCTTCACATTACCAAAAGTCATCTATACCAGCGGGGGGATACACGTTGAAGAAATCGAATGGTAACTAAATAGACGTACGTATGAGAGAAAACAAATATTTATGTATTTTTTTACTTACAGAAATGATTCTTTTTGGTGAAAAAATGAACAGAGTTTTTTTTTATAATTCTTTACTCCCAGAATTGGTTGACCCACGGAGCCGAAGTCAACCTCTAAGAGAAGTCTTAGCTTTATTTTATACCGACATTTATTATTTGTGATATTAATTCTTTTTTTGTTCAGAATAAAATAATTATGAAACAATAATAAATAATAATCTTATTTATGTATTAAAGAAAAACATACCTACCTAACGCAATTCCGTAAACAATACACAAGAGTGATAACTAATACTACAATTTATACTTATTTAAGATTCACACAACTTTGCACACTAAGCAGATAGCGTTGTCGATACTCAGGTAGTAATAATTTCGCCCTAGGGTTTGGCCTCATGTAAGTTGCCTAACGTTACATTCACCGATTGAAAATTTGTTTAAAATATAAAATACTTTTTTGTGCATTTACTACATTACTATAATAGTTGAAAAAAATATCTTTACGCACAGTTGTATGTACAGGGTGGCCAACTAAGAATGCGAGGTCCTGTATCTGGGAAACTATCCATCGTAGAGGCTTGCGCAAAAGTTTTACTAAAACGGCCAATACAAAAACCTGGAAAATGTTTTCAAGTTTCAAGGGGCGCAACTGCAATCTTGAATCTAGAAAAGTGATGTTTCTGTGAATTCTGATTTATTAACCTAATAAAAAAATAACTGATCTTTAAAGTCGAGGATAATCTGAACTTTTTTTGTTTGGCACTTTTTGACGTATGTCTAAAAATAAAATGGTGGGGGGTATTCAAAGGTTTCCTTAAATAACCCCCTGTATCTTCGAAACGGCTAAGCCGATTTTAACAAACTTGGGCGCGTTGAAATGGGCTACTCTTGGGCTACAAATGTTATAATATTTGAAGTTTTTTTAGTTTCACATGTCGTCGCTAGAGGGCTTTGTTCGACATTCCAACAGAAACGGTTAATTTTCGCAAAAAAATTAAATGCATTGGTATGACTTTTTTTTCATGAGTAGCTAAATGATGCCTAAACAAGCTCGCGAAAATCGCATCTCGATATCTTGTTCCAAACCTAAAATATCGGCCAAAAAAAGCTTTATACGAAAATCCCTTAAATTTATATTTTTTTTAACTATATTTTACTGGAATTGTTTCTATTATGTAAGTTGTGGCCCTAAAAAGGACCGATTTAAAGGAGGAAGGTTTTTAATGCCCCCGTAAATGCTCGAAATGCTGACCTTAAGTTTTCCCTAATTTTCTCGAAAACGGATGAACCAAATGTACATGCTATTGTAACATACGAAGCAGCCTTTTTTCCTTAAGAAGTTTTACATTTGACATTTTACTGTAAAATAATTAGGGGAGCCAATATTTACAATAGTTTATTTTAACATGGGAATTCCCTATGTCCAGAAATTCAAGAGACACAGTGTATAACTTAAATCTAGGCACATAAGTAGTTACAGAGCAAGTTATTAGCTACGTAGCTCCAATTTCAATGACATTAAAACATGAGATTATGAAAATGCCTTTATTTTTGAAATTGGTCCATAAATAAAAAACTTGACTAAAAATAGAAATTTTACATTTTCAAAAATGATTTGGACCTATCACAGATCAGTAAGTTTTTATGTATATTGGTATATTACTATGGAAATATTTGTTTGTACTGAAAAGTTATATAAGGATTTTTTCACTCTCTTCTAATTTTTCTCAAAGTATGAACATGCACTAAAATGCATGTCAAATTTAAAATTAATCTCGGTAAAAGAATCGGATAACCTAAAAAGTGAAAACATCTCAAACAAACGAAAATTGTCATAATCCTAAATTAAATAATAAGTGTGGTTATTGTATGTTTATTACGAGCTTCTGTTAATATAAAACAGATGATGTAAAAAAATAACGTGTGAATAGTTTCGATTTTAAATAAAATTCTTTTGTTATGATTTCGTATTTTAATTTTAAATCGAAATAAATTAACCGAGTATTGGACACCAAGCTGGTAGCGTAGTGGTGTCACGACCTGCTTAGCTATTCGGGAGGTAATGGGTTCGATTCCCGTTACCGTCTACCTTGTATGAGGTTTTTTCAGGGGGTTTTCCTCATACACATGTAGCGGCATGGTCACTGGCCATGTGCGGCTATTTAGGCGAATGCTGGGGTAGTATTTTCCCCCTCAGAACCCTAACTCCGTTCCTTCTGATCCTATCCTGACCACACCCACCCTTAATCCCACCATGCATATATACATAATGTATGTATGTATGCGGGAATCCCTGATTGTGGCTGAAGGAGCTCGGAAAGCTCGAGCAAACCGCCCTCCCCCTTGGGGAGGGAATGAAATACGTGGCCTTTTCCTTTTTTTCCGAGTATTGGCAAAACCTAACTAAGAGAAAATAATATAAAATTATTGCTATTATTTAAAGCAAAAAATAATAATTGGCTCGTAGGCGCCAATTATTATTTTTTTTGAAATAATAATTTTTTTAAGTTAAGCAGTTATGTTTTCCAAATGTAAGCGATACAATGCAGCCATCAATTTCGATAAAATGAAGTTCCAGTGCTGCAGAATAATTATACAATTGTAGCTGTTAAAAAATATGTAAAGCTGCAGATCATTTATCGTGGGAATTATTTACTAGCATCCAAAACAAAACCAAGTTGGAAGTGGAAGCAGTCCAACTAAAAGAACATGATGTTAATATGTGAGTTTACAATCCTTTTTAATTTAATAGAAATTGAGGTTAGTACGTTGAATAGTGATGTCAGTTAATTTCATGTATATTCGGATGTAATGGATAAAAAAGGGTCTGTGTACAAGGCTGGATATAGTGCATTTGAATATTAAATTTATGATAATTCAGTATTATTTGAATAAAAAAAAAACATAACTTACCTTAAATTTAGCAATTGCATCATATGTGTTGCTGCTGTACAATTACTAAGGTTATCTATGGAACTCGCATGCGCATAACTTGCAAAATAGCTACTTATAATGCTTAATATCTATACAACATTAATGTCACACACATTTTGAATCATTAGTTATTTATAATTAAATTTATTTTGGAAGGAATTAATGTATAAATATAGATTTAACTAAACATGCTATTGAACCCTAACCCCATTACGAATACCGGCGATAAAGCTAGTCGAGGCAAGTGTAATTATGAGATGTCTTAATATTTCATCAAACATTTTGATGATGGCGCCCAACAATTTAAACATATAACGATATATTAATTCTGGCATCTCAATAAAAATTCATATTACAAGTAAATTTCAATTATTATAATTAGATACAAATAAATTTATGCTCAGTAACGTTGGGCACAATTAATTTTATTTTATTTTGCCACCATAATGTTCTTTATACGCCTCCAAATGCGGGCGTAATGTGGTCTTTATAGCACGGAAATGTCATTGATGCTAAGCAGCATGATTGACAGCAAACACATGACATGATGTATAATAGCAACATCACAGTATCTTAGTAACAACAAATTAGCCTACTGTCGACTTTATTTCACTGCATTTGCATTTAAAAACTTGCCGAAAATACTGAATCTTTTTAATATTTTGTTCCAGTTTCATGGTGCAAAATAAAATAAAACATTGTATGTACCACGGGCATAATTGTAGATTATGGCTCTCAGGAATATAAAAGCCCTCCGCTTCGCGTCGGGCTATTAACATTCCCTCGAGCCATAATCTTCTGATTATGCCCTTAATACATAAATATCTATTATCTAACATTTATATTCATCGTAATATATAGAATTTATAACATAACAAATATTTTCACGAATTAATATTTTGTATACCTACTACGCCACTGAAATCTCCAGATTACCGCGCTTACAATGTTTAAAATGAGAAGAGTGCGGATTCAACCTACACGAATTCTTTCTCCGTGAGGACAGTATATATTTAATGTATGTATGTTGGTAATTTATCAATGTGCCTCAAGGACCTTGGAAAGCCTGACCAGCCTGCTCTTGGGGAGGGAATGAAACATGTTTGCTTTTTCTTTATCATTGTTAGGGTTGTCTTCATATCTTTTAAAACGTGGCTATCTGTAAAGAAAAATATTAATACAGGAAAAAACATATATTACGTTTTTATTGCCCTTTTTTTATCAACAGTTATCTTGAATTTAAATCAGCCACCAATGATGTTAATGATAATAAATGTTTTGCGTTGTGTGCGTGTGCCCGTGCGTGTGCGTGGGCGTGTACGTGTGCGTGTGGGTGTGCGTGCGCGTGTGTTTGTTTGTTTGTGTGCGTGTGCGTGCGTGCGTGCGTGTGGGTGTGCGTGTGTGTGTATGTGTGTGGTCACTCGCCAGCCGAAACTATACGGAAGATTTTGATGAAAATTGGAATGAAGACCTACGAGACAATTATGTCGACAAAACAAGCTTTTAAACGCAATGGTTATACAGGGGGTGAATATAAGGGTGATATTTTGGTGGCAAATTTTTTAAAACTTTAACATAGAAGATTGAAATTCGGGTCATCAATAACTCGCACGAAATGAAATTTTTTGCAATTTTTTAAAGAAATTTCTTTACGTAATAAATTATGGTATAAAGCCTACATTTAAGGGGTCAAACTTAAGCAATTATTCGAAATTGATTAATTTAAAGTTCTCTCCAAGCATTTTTTTTTGTTTTTTTATATTTTCTAGGCAACCAGCCACTCTTATAATGCAACTAACCTGCTTCTTCTAAAGCTACTAGTATAGGAGATATGAATGTTCAAATATTTAATATTGATATTGTTATAACTTTACAACTATTGGGGTTACAAACTTGAGATTTTGGAAATAAAACTCTGTTCATTTGCGCTAATGAAATGATATCTTGAAAGATATCTATTTTTAACTTTCAACCTACATATACATATCTAGGTATACAAGGTTATGCAATCGACTTTTTTTCAGTATCGTTAAATCGACTTATTAGCTCCTTTTACACTTTTGGCCAAGCTTCGCCAAGATCGGCCATGATGTCTGGATGTCTCGGAGAGGGGGCTTTATCTGTTTTACAAATTGTTCCATCAGCATGACACATGAATATGACAGGTGTAAGAGGGAATGAAAGTACTTTTTCAATATCGACCTTCTGGGTCAGAGATGTTTCCAACAGTCGACAAAATATGTCTCTTTGCATTTTCAATTCAATGACTACTACCAAGAGTGAGTATCCTTTTTTTCGGATAATCAGTAAAGTTATTAATAGGTTTGTCGAATTGTGTTAGGACATCACCATTCTCGTCAATAATTAATAAAAATTCAACAACATCTGCAGTGGTAGGTTTTCCAGTAGTAATATTATAAAGATTTTCTCGATCTAAACTTGAATGGATTAAGATTTTTCTCAAGTTTATTAACAAATGACAAACGTTTTCATAAGCACCGCGGCAATGCACAATAAAAACTGAAATTAGATAAAAATGTCTCGAAAACTATCACTCCAAAATATCGATAATGTTACATCAATGGAAAGGAAATTTAATTCCTATCAAGTTATCCATGTTTGAAAAAAATTATTTTCGGAGCGATAGAAATTATTGAATTCTAAAAGCAAGATTTTTGGCAATGAATGAGAATGATGCGGTACCCTTTTCGGAAGTAAAAAACGACAGCCACATCTCTCTACCTGTATCCGTCTTCGAGATATTGAAAGTTTTCGGAGGCACTGCAAACGTCATTTTTTCTACAAAATGTCAAATAACTCAGAAGCAATGCAACGTAGATCCATAGTAGGGTTATTAAAGTGACCTTTAAATTCAACGAGGAATTAAAGAATGTAATAATATATAGGTTGTTCTATTTAAAATAACGAAGTTGGCGTGAGTGTCCGGTATAACCGGAAGTCCGCCATTTCTGAAAATAATTTTAAAACGTGTTTTTTCGTATTTGTAATAGTAAGTAAGTTATGGAGCAATCCCGCTTAAGTAGGCCACCCTGTTATATATATATATATATATATATATATATATATATATATATATATATATATATAATTTTTAGTTTGAATTTTTTTTGGAAATTTTTTAATATTTTATTCTCAAGGTTATGTTAGTCATATAACTAAATTCTGGTAAAGATGTTTATTTATTTGTTACTCGAGTGAACATGCATTAACCTAAATAAACTCTATGCAAAAGCACTTTACAAGCTACTGATTTGTAAAATTTTTTTTTGCAATAGTATTAGAGAAGAAAGTGATGTTTTTGAACTCTAGTTCATAGTTTGACCCACAAGCGTAGTGAATATAATTGATCGAGGGTTGAAAAAACACTTCCTTGTCGTGTTTTACACACATATTTTTTTAAAGCACTATTAAAATTGTAAAATTACAGTAATGCACTAAAGAAGTTCGCTACAGAGCTTGCCACGTATGACGTAAGTAATGTATACTTGGCAACTATGTTGTTCATTTTTTCGGTTAGTTATCGTTATTCCGTTTTTGTGGTTCTGTAGGTTAAAACCAAGAACCGTAAACTAATAGGCTTGCTGAATCCCATAAGGCATGCATTCGCCAAAATATCGATCGCTCGATTCGCTTGTGATGTCACTTGCATTCCTCGATCGGTTTGTTTACATTTACGACAGTGCGACTGCGCGTTTTTATTGGTATGAAATTGGGTGTTTTATGTTTTTAGTGTTACTTGAACAATCTCAACAATCATAATTATTTTGATTGGTGTGTAAATACTTTTGTCTTTTGTGTTCATCTAAAAAAAATTGTGAAAACAGTGTTTTTGAACCTTAGCAGAGAATTTTAAAAAGCTTAAATTCTTGTCTGTCCGGATCTATCCTTCAGTGTCGCTTAGCTGTAAAAGGGCGTTACACGAGCGGCTGGCCCCTGACAGGTCACTATTTGTGCCTAGTGCGCGCGCAAGCTGTTATTGTGGTTTATGTCTAAAAAATGGAAGTAAAAAGGAAAATTAAAATATACAGTAACCTAGGTTACCGTATAAATCTATGGTTATAAATGTACGGTTACCGTAGGTTTTAATTTTCCTTTTTATTTCCATTTTTTAGAAATCGAAACCTCAGGTCACAAATATTGACCTGTCAGAGACCTACCGCTCGTTTATGGACACAAATAGTGACCTATCAGGGGCCAGCCGCTCGTCATTTTTACCTAAAATCTATTTACCCAACAGAAATAGTTAAGCTCCTCCCACTAAATTTTAACCAATGTAAGCAGAGACCAGTTTTGCACCAACAAAATTATAAAAACCGGGAAATTTAAAAACCACAAATTGAAATGTCGCTTTGTCAAGACTAAATTACAAAGCAACATGTTTTTAGTATTGGCACTTTAACATACGGCACAAGTTTCAAATTATTTATTACTTGTAAAAATACGACGTAAGAACATATTAAAGAAGGTACAAGGGACTGCAAATCATTACAGCAAAGCAACGTTTGGAAATTACAGGTGGACTTGGGTATAAACAAAGATTCGTCATATACTATTTTTTTTGTTTTTAATTAAAATATTTGAAGTTTTGGATTAGGTCAAAATAAGGCGTCCTTTTATACGGACTATATGGTTATATACTACGTTTAGAATAAGATATGGTTGCAAAATACACTTTGCTTTACTCTAAAAAACAGAGAACATAAAACAGTTTAACTATATGATATTGAACTACAACAGTTGAAAGCAAGTAATTGCTTGTGTTCCAGGTTTTAAATATGCTACCAATAACAAAGTTGTATTTAAATATTGTGAGAAATTCTGAATTTTGGACTGAAAGAGAATCCTGAATAACCCTAATTCAGGATTCTCTTTCATTTTAAAATATTTTCAAGGATCTACCACTTCCAGTTATCTCAGAAATTGCCATTAACTTCCTTATTTTAAAGGGAACACCTTTTATACTATTTCATTTTTGGATCCCAAAGAAAATTTCATGATAAGTTCCATCAGGTTTCTCCATACCCAAATTCAACTGATTCTTAGGTAAACTCCTTTGAAAATTTTGAAAGACGTAACCTTAGTTTCAACACTGGTGTTGAGCAGTGTAGGGGTAGAGGGCGCAAAATAATGATACTTTTGAAATACAAATCGATAATTCATTTATTGCATACAGGGTGGCCATAATCGGATGACCAATTATATATCATTTTCAAAGTTGAAAAAGTTCGTTATTTCAAATATGATGCCTTTTATGTTATTAAATGGACGGATGCAAAATTTTATTCTTTAACGATTCGCTGTAACTTTCCCTATACCTATTTCCAACGGTTTTTTTGTTGATCCATATTTTTTATTTTAATGTGATTTTTGGCACAAACCAAAACATCGATTGGTTTTCGAAACAAAATGAAGATGACTGAAACGGCAGGAATTCACATTGAAAATTAGTCATCAAATTTTGGACACCCTGTATGCGATAAATAAATCATCAATGTGGATTTCCAGAGTATCATTCTTTTGCTTTCGTCACCCCAGAAGCACTTACTACCACTCGAAAATGGATAAAAGGTGCAGTGTTGAAAATATGACATCTTTCAAAAATTTTAAAAGAATCAAGATATCTAATGGAAACCTGATGGAACTCATCATGAAATTTTCTTAGGAATCCAAAAATGAAATGATATACCAGGCGTTCCATTTAAAAGAAGGAAGTTAATGGTGACTTTTGGAATAACCAGAAGTGGTATGACCTAGAAAATATTTTAAAATGAAAGAGAATTTTGAATAACACTGTAGTCCAAAAATTCAGAATTCTACATTTTTTCTAACCACGACTTTTTAGTTTATGTACCGCATACGTAGATAATTTCGTAAAATTTTCGCGCACGAGTACGGAAAATCCATAATCAACTGTAAAGTTGACTACCTGTCATTCGCTCTTGATCGGGAACACTCGATTTAGTATGAAGGGACGCACATATTTTTTCCTAAAACCACCTTAGAAACAACTGTTTTTTCTAAAAACGAAACGAACGGCTATCCTGAGAAATCCGGTATATTATATGTTTTGTAGAGCCAGATAGGCTAGTTTCTAACCATACCGTGATCTTCTACAGTTACAACCGCACTGTGTTTCTAACCTTACAATGGAATAATTAAAAACAAAGTTAATAGTAAATGCTTTAATAAACAAAATTGCAGGTTAAGATGGCTATAAATGTTTAATTATTGTTGTAAACATTTACAGTAATTATTGATACACGCCTTCGAAATTGATAAGAATGTGTTGGGCCTGGCTCCAAAGTTAAAGTTTGTGTTACCTGTATTTTATTTTGAATCGATTCTTTAACCATGCGAAACTACTGAAGATCTGTCACGCATTTTGACAGTTAGAAAATAGGCCCCTTGCCAACCAAGTGACAAAAGCAGTGACCCGTATTTTCTTGAGGATCAGGCAGGTTTAGCAATTTCTCATGGTATTTTACCAATTGTATTTAAATCCACAGGTGAGTTTATACATTTTCGATCACGAAATATTAAAAATAATTATTGATTAATTTTTTAAGAATTTCTAAATCGAACCATTCATTTTTCATTACGACAAATTCACTTTTAATAACCGTTTGTGTTTCAGGTACAGAAACCATTATTATTTCATGTGCCAGTGTGGCGTCTTAACATTTTAAACAATTCTTCTCTACGGTAAGCCCCAGAATTATTAATCATTCTACCTATTTCTAGAAATAACAATTTGATGTCTTCATTAATTAATAAGTCGTATCGGACGTAACTCTTAGGAATTCTAAAATTTGTTGTTCATCAAGTACTCTGGATTTTTTTGATTATGGTGGTTTGCTTCCCACTTTAGAAAAGTTATTAACTTGGGGTGTTTTGAAATATCTACATTATGTTTAATATGCAGGCAAGATTTTACCATGCTGTATTTTAACCATAATGACATAATCTTTTTTTGGCAGTTGTAAACAATAGTTATTTGTTTCATTAGTACAAATGACAAGCAAGTTGCTAGACGACGCGAAGCAGAGTTCAGCAATGTTCCGAGTCCCGAAAATGCATTTTCGTGCACACATTATAACGACTAGACCTTAAAATTTAAAGCCCACATGCAGTGGTAAACGCGGAAAATCTCAAACTTGGGATTTCACTTTTCGGAACGATCTACGACTAATTTGTCAATTTAATTCGAAAAATGAATATTTTCTTTTGGACAAATTGTATCATAACGTTAGAACAGATTTTTATATTGTTGGGGGTGGAACGACATTATTTAGAATTTTGAAATCAATGGGTTACAAACAGAAACTGGTAATAGACAGAACATTTTATGTGAAACGAAGCAGGTCGTTGTAACCAAAATTAAGGTTTTGAAAAAATTTTTGCAGTTTCAAAGTTCAGGCCAAGATGCCAGATTTGGGTATCTAGGAAACGTGCATTTATCAAAATGGTTGTAATGTCCCTCGTTGGGTGTACGATTCTGACATCAATAGTAATCTATCCAAAATTAAAAGTGAACATAAAAGGAATACCATTTTACACTCGGGGTGTAAAACTGTGTCCTGGGTTGTCCAAACTACCCTTTATTTTCTAGTAAGAAAGATCAGCTGCAGGAGTGGTTGTTTACGCACGGGGTCCACATTGAGCGCAAAATTACAAAAAGCAACTGTAGAACAAAATTTAAGCTTTTAGGCTTAGACGGAAGAAATATGTGGTTGATAATATTTTGATTAACTATAGGTATGAAGTTTTACGATTGCCACCTTACCATTGTCAATATAAATATGGTATGGGCTTTTTGTAAAAGTTGTTACAATAAGCAAATAATGTCTGAACCTCCATCGAAAGGTAGGGTTCAGAAATTATGGCTTGAGGACTTATCCAAGTGTTCCCTACAACGCAGAAAATTTGTTGTTCGCACACGGAAGGGATTTTAAACGATTGGGGAGAACAGGGAAAACCTTTGTTTGAAAATATCTAACCTGTTATTACAGAACTAGGAAAAACCGATTCAGGTAGTGATATGGATTCATATTCTTGTGGTGATATAGTGCATTTAGAATAACACCCTACCGTTTGGCATCAAAATTTTAGTAAAAATACTTTTAAATATTTTGTTTTGGTTAGGTTTCGTCAATGGATACGAAAGCACCAACCTTGCGGTCAATAACATTTATCTACAACTTAAATGTATACATTTCTGGTTATTTATTTTCATGTGTACGTAACAGTTAACAAAAGAACGTCGCAGTAAATCTTCACATTAGGTTGCTTGTGAATGTGGATTTACTGGATAAGTTAAATTAAAGGGATACATATTTATTCTCTGGTTACCTATTGATTTTGCTACCGTTTACATAAAACATACCTCTGCAGTATAGTAGTAGGCCAGAAAATAAAAAGGAAAATACAGTAGGTGAGTTTTATTACGAAAGCAAGTCTTTACATTGGATTATTTAGGAATTTGCACTCTGGACTTCCTGCAAATTTCTCCCTTGTTTTTCATTTTGGAAAGGTGAAAAAAGGAGAAGGCATTTTTATTAGTTTTTACGTAGATTTGGTTAACAACACATTTCATCGTATTAGATAAGACATGATGTCATTTATGACCAATGTAAAAAATGTACAATTTCCGTTTTATGTAGGTAATACACGTTCAAGGTCTGAAGACTAAAAGTTACTTTACACGCAAACACACGTTCAGGTACAACCCATGTGCACGCATACACATACACACTCACACTCACACTCACACACACACACACACACACACACACACACACACACACACACACACACACACACACACCACACACAACGCACACACACACAACGCACACACAACGCACACACAACACACACACACACACACACACACACACACACACACACACACACACACACACACACACACACACACACACACACACACACACACACACACCCACATACACACACCCACACACTTGTCTCCATCGCAAGATAATTTCAGCTAAACCACCACCTCATTTATATATAATATATTCCGAAACAAACGTTCTCAATATAAATGTTGGACACCGGGGACTTCCCATAAAATTCCGTTTTATCAAAGATCTTTCTCTTATAGTATTTCAAAATTGTACAATTCTATTTCTAACAATAAACAAAATAATTTGTTATAAGTTTTTGTTATGAACGAATAAGTTCATTTGTGTATTTAATAAAATTAAAAATAACTTGTTATCACTTAAATTGTTAAAAAAAAAATATATGCAGCATCTGTAATCTCAAAAAAAGTATTCACGTTTGTATGTAAATCAACATGTGGAATTAAGTGAATAGAACTATTCTTGTTTTTTGGTATTGAATAGGTTTCGACATGTAGTTTTTATTTTTCACTTTATTATGTTTTACTTTTCTTTGTAAGGTATTTAAGTTTGTCATGGGTAAGTGGTAGAGCAGGGAACTTCGCCTAGACGTTTCTTAAATATTTAAACGTGTTTTAGCACCCTATCTTGTGGCACAGGAGTATTCGTTAGTGGTAGTCACTAGTATATTACATTATATACCGAGGGACTAAGGTACAACTTTTAATTGCGTGGGATTGAAAGGTGCTTTAGTCCTGTGGTATATACGTTATTTTCTTAATTTGTACTGCAGGGATTAAAACTTACAAATCTATACAAAAATATCTCATGTTACGGGCGAAAATGGCAGTAGATCAGAAGTAACAGATAAGGAAGGGGTCGGTAGCTCAGTGGAAAGAGAGGGCGGGCGTGCTACTAATTTTGCGTTTAGGATAGCTTGTAATACATAAAAACAATAAAGGTGAGTTATAAATCAGGAAAAGTATGTCTCAAAGGAGACCTGTTTTAAATAAATTTATAGCGGGAAAAACGTCATGATCTAGATCTTAAAATAATGGTCTTATAGGTAACCATACTGTTCTCTCGAAGAGAAAACACTCACCTCTACCTGAAATTCTACTTCAAAAATGCCTACGCAAAGGTCACACTTACACTTAAATTCATTATACATTATACATCTTCGGTATAAATTTCAATGTAATATAACTTGCTCAATTAACAAAAAAAATAACTGGTCCACACGGTCATTAATTATTCAGTTTGAAATGAATATTACTCACAACAAAAATAGACAAATATTTAAAAGTTTCTATAATTTAATACACGTCACTTCAAATTCATTAAAACAAATGATCATAATTTACTTTACATTTCTGAATGTTAATAGCTTTAAATTTGGTGACTTTTAAAATTTTTGGATTTAAACTCAAGGTGCTTTTTAATTTGGTGAAGGTAAAATAAATGCCCAACAAAAATTTACACTACAAATATCTATATTACAATTAAAAGCCAGCGTTAAAAAATATACGAAAGGGCAAATATAATCACTGAAACATCCTCCAGGGAACGGGGTGTAAACAAATTAATTTCGACAAAAGCACAAAAAAACTAACACCTAAAAAGAAAACAAGTGAAGCTACGTCATCTATACAGCAGCTGTCGCTAATGACAAGGCGGAGTAACATCGAATTACTTCTTCCTGCGTAGCTTCACCGATAAATATATACAAATAACAATCTTAACAAACACATTATTTACTGCAGGTGAGAAATTTCGATTTATCACACTTAAATTAAATCCACCAACTGACTTTATAACTACAATAAAAACAAACAAAAGCTTTCTGAAATCAAAGAAATTACAATTACAACATACTGAAATTTTGCATAATTAATCTTTTAATTACCAAACATTAAGCATATTAATATACAAAACAAGAAAACATTTACCAGCGTCTTTGCGCAATTTCGATTGTTCTGGTCCAAATTCAATCGACCAGCTGACAACTTTTGATTATACTTGTCGCACAAACAATAACAAAAGTCTAAGTAGGAACATTCTTTTATATAATATTATATACATTCTTAACACATAATCAACTGGCTTATTCCCTTTCACCAAAATGTAGCACATGATGCTAATCTGTTACACTTAAATCAGGGTAATAATGTCTGTCATTCCAATAAATCCAGATCAATAAATTCGAGAAAGTTTTTAACACAAATTCAGAAAATTCGCTGTCACCTCGGCGCCGACATCGGTTAAAGATTAACGTTTTCATTTCTTCAGATCAGCCCAAGGCCACTTTGAAATTCTTCGATTTCACTGTTGAACCCGGACTTCCCGATAAAAAGCGATAAGACGATATACGATAACAAATTTGTAGGGGTGTACTTATACTTAAAATCCACATAAATCAAACTCATAATAGAGCAATGATATTGTTCAGTCCCAATCAAATTATGAAGAGCTTCAGTTAATCTTAACAACTCGAAGGAGAAGCGCCGATGGCCCGCAAACACAATAATTCGCACTAGATCCTAGTTTGTTTTCTACCACAACTTTCAAGGTCGACACCTCAACTTCGACTGAACGAAGAAAGAGAATCAGACCTCTGCTCCCTCTACAAAAGTACTTAGATTCCGTAAATTATCATTTCACATCGAAACTTAATGATAAAGAAAAACAAGCGACTGCTCCAACTCAGGAATGCAAAGAACGACTGTAAACTGGGTCAGATAAGTACTCAACAATATTTACAAAAACCTACTCAAACGAGGCTGTCACTATTACATACGGTCGACTGTGTAAGCCATTTAATGGGAATATACCAAGGCTCCAGACGATAACTTATGATATCAGAACGTCACAGTATGTGAAAATAACCGTTGTTAAGTTTAGCGAAATAACAAATTTCCGTCTTTTCTATTAGCAATATTAAATAATAAAATCCTTCAATGTACAGAATAAATTTCTATACTATAAGCAAACCAACAAAAAGATAGTTTAAAATACAAGTTTCATAAGACCAGTCTTGAAGCACGAAATCAAGTTTAAAAAACGCGTTTTTTAAAGAATAGGTGCTTCAAATTCTTATGAGATAAGTTTTTTATGCAATTTTTTGTAATTTGCCCTTTTAATGCCGTTTTTAAACAAAAAAGTTTACTTTAGTTGAATTAGGGATTTTTGTGGCGGTTGGTAATGTCTTAATTTTAAAAGTGAAAACTTGATCTAGCCGCCTTTTGTTTTATCCAAATTCTGTCACAAAACATGAAAATGGAAGATAAAGATAATCTTGCATGTACGCCCCCTGAAACACTTGAAATTGCCAAAGTTTTTCACTGGGCGGATCCGGTTTTTGACACATTTTGTAAGAGTGAAATGCAATTCCGGATCAAGCTTTGCCAACCTAAAAATTTTCGTAAAATGTTCCGTCAATTAATGGCTATAATGACATCGGAGATGATGATGTCGCGTTTCTTAATATGTCTATTAAAGAATCAAAATGGATGAAAATTACAAGATAGTATATTAAAAAGCAAGTTTCACAGACCAATTGCCTAAAATACGGTCGCAAATTTGTTCACATCAAAGTTTTCCACTGCATGGCATAATTCCGGATCAAGCTTTGCCAACTTAAACATTTTCGCAAAATGTTCAGTGAATTAATGGCTATAATGACATCGGGGATGATGACGTCGCATTTCCTAATATGTCTATTAAAGAATCAAAATGGAAGCAAATTATAAAATAGTATTTTACGCAATTTTTCTTAAGATTTTCACACAATGTGACAATCAAAACATCAAATATTTGTTTATTTCTATTTTCGTATAAGAGGTGTCGTTGAGATTTTATAATAGAAAACGAGATTTGTAAAAAAATTTTTCACAATGAATGCTTTGAATAATAAAGACCAATTTTATGTAGAAACTTCATATTTTGTTATCTTGATACATACTAATTGAACTTCAGATTATACATTACACCCATGTTATGTAACCACCAAAATTTACACCGTCGCACCTCTTTCAGTAGGTAACAGTATCTGATGATAGATTGTTGGTTTTAGTTGTGTGTTTTTTTTACTTTCAATCAATTGGGACTAAAAAAAATTTAATCCCAAGGGAGCAAAAGTGGCACTTTAATCCCTAAAATGAGGGAGTATAATGTACGTATTAGTCCCTGCGGTACAAAAAGAATTTTATTTTTTATTATAGATCTTTTGTTAGGATTTCATTTATTTTACATTAACAAATATTTTATAGCTCTGAATTTACATGAGAGTAGGACGCCCGCTTTTCACAGATGCTACCGCAACCTTAATAAACATGTAATTTGTGACGCACCCCTATAGTACGCGCCGCAAGCGGTGATATCCACTAACGTCGTAACTTGATTTTTCATAGTATCTTAAACCAATTACATACGAGGGCGTATTTTTATGTTATCTACTTAGCCATAAAAGAAGCACATAAGAGAACAAAAAAATATTTTTCTACCTAACTCCCTTCAACACTATCCATTTTTTTTTCAATTGCCCCGTACCCTTAGAAAAAAATTCCTTCGGTAACCCTGCAAAATATTCTTCAACAGCTTCTTTGAGTTAGCAAAACGCTTTCCCCCAAGATGCTTTTTTAAATTTAGAAGAAGAAGAAGTCTGACGGGGTATAAGGTGGATACCTTAACTCTATAAACCCACAATAATTGATTATCTGCTAAACTTTGATTGCCTTATGAACCCGACAATTGTCGTGCAGCAACACGTTTTTTTGTGGATAAGAATGCGGGCGTTTTTCCTCCAGAGCAGTTTTTAAATTTTTAACTGTGTTTCCGTAGGTTTCTCCATTTATGGTAGATCCCCCTCGGTATATATTCAATAAGCAAGACTCCTTCAGCATCCCAGAAAACAGTTACCATCAGTTTTTTTTTCAGAAAAGTGTGCCTTGGGCTTTTTTGGTGGTGGAGAGCCCTTATGAACCCACTGATTGGATTATTGTTTATTAGAAGGGTCCCAGCGATGTACCCAAGTCTCATCCCCGGTGATAATTCGAGAAAAAATTTTTTGTCCCTCTCCAATTCGCCCAAATTCTTTTCTGTACAGTTTTTGCTCAGGTGTAAGCAATTTGGGTATCCACCGTGTAGACTTTCTTCATACCCTAATCGTCATGTTCTTTCAGTATCAAATTTTCGACTTTTCGCACAATGTCTTTAGTTCGAACCTCAACGGTCGTCCGGACTTTGGGTCATCATTGGTTTATGCTCGACCCTATCGAAAGAGACTAGACCAATATTTTACTTGAAAATAAGATGGTTCATATTTCCCATACACAACAACCATTCTTTTATGAATTGCTTTTGGACCATTGCCTTCTTTTGTCAGGAACTTTATTACGCTGCTATGTTCGATCTTTGTTTCACTCGTTTTATCGACAAATAAGACTGTCTCAAATCTCTGTAAACGGTACAAACTAAACACAGCTTAACACGTGTACTTCTAACAGTGACAGCAATTTTTTAATGATTTGTTTGATCTTGTCACTTTTTTGTTTCATGTCTAGGCAGATAACATAAAAATACGCCTTCGTGTTTAACGCATCTGCAACGTAAAATCTTGGTCTTATAGGAGCCTTAATAACTGCAATTGTTATAAAAATATTAACAAAATGCAGCTGCCTCGGTGGTGGGGTGGTTATAATGCTTGCCTTTTACGCGGTTTCAAACCTGGTCTCGAACTGAGAAAAACTAAAGCACCCCTTCTTCTCGGATAAGAAGTAAAACTGTAGGTTTCGTGGGAACACGATGTTTGACATGTTAAAGATCCCTTCTAAAGGTGGAAATTCTTAAGGCAAAAATCTAGTGAAGGGTGGTGCTAATAACCATTAATAGTAGTAATCATATAGGGTCGGTTCTGGCTGGGTCCAAAGTCACTCTGGTGGCGACGTTGGAAAGTCCTTTGAAGGAAAGGTTGTTGTCTAGGCTAAAGAGTAGTTCAATGTTAAATGGTTCTTGTATTGACTAAATTGACTCAAGGTTAAATAGTTAAAACATGTTCTGATAGGTACTCAAGTCAAGGACACACTTTTTTCGTATAAACCGCAGTGGAGTGTGTTGAAATCAGTCAGTCACCTATTGCAAACGCTTTAAAAATGGGTGTGACCTCGAGATATCTAAAAAATATAAATGTCAAATATCAAAAAAGTGATAAATGTGGCCGTAATTAATACTACTATTGTGAACGCATAGTGATATAAACATCTGATTTTAAATGTGTATTACCTCACCGCTTTTATGAGTATTTCCAGTATTAACCAGAATCATTTCTTAAACAGTGTTTAGTCGTAGTGCAATTCTGAGCAAGTAAAGTCGTTAATAACGTAAGCAGCAATAAAGTCATTTCTGGAACGATCAAAACTCAGAAGTTCACCGTTATATATGGTTATAGTTGCAGTAACAATAGGAATAATAATTTAACATTGTGCTGTTGGTGCTGTCAAAATAGTGATGGTACCATAGTAAACATAAAATTGAAGAGAAACAAGTTGAAGGTTATTCATTTCAACATAAAGATGATTTATCAGAAGTGTACAAACAAGCAGCTAATGCATACTTAATCGATTTTGTTGATTATAAACTGTCGAATGATACTCATCACGCATAACATATGGAAATTGGATAAAGTACACACCTCAACCTTGCGTTTGTAGTGCGTATGAGGGTGTGGCAGCTGCGATCAAAGCAGTAATGTGGAGTTAGACATAAAGGTATGGAACGAACCGCTACGGTGGCATGTAGAATTAAAATTTTTCCGATCCCAAGAATTTGAAAATAAAATTGATTAGTCAAATGTAAACGAAAAAGAAGATATAGTCTATGATCAACATTATGAATCTCTATCTAGTAATCTTGGTATTTATTACAATTGGGAATTGATTAAGCCGTATTACGGAATTTTGGAAACTGTTATGATAGAAAACTACAACTGCTGTTCTTGCACATTCGATGCTCATAGTCTAGAGGAACTACTCAATTTAAAGAATATAATAAGCTATAGAATTTTGTGAATCTTACAATGTGGTGTGTTTCTATGAAAGGTTCTACAACAAATTGTTAACTACCGTCGTTTTCGTGAGAAAGAATTCCATGGTAGTGGTAGAAATTGAAGATATTATAAATGCTAAGTATAATATTAATTCACATAACACTGTATGCTTAATAGAAATATTGTATTATCGTCCTGCTTATCTAGTGTATAGCTTTAACTAAATAAAGAAATATTAATAACTATGATTTGTTTTTCTGATCTCGATTTAAGTATAAATACCCTGCTTTATGCATCTAGGTAAACAATGTTAGCTAAGAAGCGAAAGAGTGAAGGTGGTTTAGTGGATACTCTAATCAATAAACTTCCACTTGAATCAGTTACACCAAAATTGAAAAAGTAGACATAAATCAGATCAAATTTTGGAAGATAAAGCTTGGAAACGCTTTAGCAGTCGGTACCACCATGCAAGCAAAGAGAAAAATTATGATTGGGGTGTAAACGTCGATCCAACCAGAAGAAGAAATCGTTATGCAATAGAGGAAATTAATGCATTTACGAAAAATAATAGCTAAAAAAATTAAACCTAATGGAAATTTTTCAGACATAATAAAGTCGGCGCTTTCAACGGCAAAAAGTTTAGGGAAAAAAACATTAAAGTTCGTTGAGTAATTCCCTTACCTATACAAGGAGGGTTTTTACCATTTCTTACTCCATTATTTGTACGATTATCGGCAGTCGGTGATTTAGCTGGAGGCGTATCAGGAATTGTAAAATTGCAAGAAGTGACATCGTGCCATAATCGCATGGTGGAATCTATCGCTATAGGCTTCATGAATAAGAAAGGTGGTGGCACTGTATCTAAAACCGTACAAATCTGGTGGTGGTGCATTTTCAAAAAACTGGGTAGTTTACCAGAAAAACCGCTAACAGATATTGATTTAAAGAAATACACCAAAAATGTACCCCACTGTAGGGATATTTTTATGAGAGATAGCACGCATAAATTACGATGAAAAAAAGAATCTGGAATTATTAACTTACATAGCCAAGGGTGACCCGGCACGCATGGGGTTTGCTACGAAAAGCGAGGTAAGAAGGTATGGTATTAAGATAGTTTCGGTAATATTCGACCGTCAATCGAAGTGATTAACTACTTTCGGGGATGTAAAATATATTATAATTATAACCAAGATTAAGAATTTAATACAACTATTTACGAATACATATGCCAACAGTTTTTGTATAAATAATCGATACAACGTCACATTTTATCAGTTATGTCAATGACATTCAGTTTAGAAAGTCTTGGTAACACTACTAGCTACAACTACTATCCACCGATAGAACTAAATTTGGGGAAGAAATACGTTATAGGATTGACTACATTTTATTGTTGCAACAGCATTAGAAACATTTATACAAGCAACGATAGATGTTATTTTAGAACAAATCCGTCTGATTTGCAAGTGATTAATATTTCACATGGTGCATATGAGTTAGATGAAATTAACTACAGAAAGATTTATTATTAGAGCAAAAAACAATACATTTGAATGTCATGCCAAGTAAACTGTCCATTTGCGATTGATTTTACTAAAGAAAATAGTATTGGTCGCATGCTGGGGTTTGAATCTAAAATATTAGATCCAAATATTTTACATACGTCTGCGTTAAACATCCTAATACTTGTACACACTAATCTACACGTAGAGTGGAACATGGCCCTAAAAATTAGTTAAGGACCAATTCCATCTTTCAAAAATTCATATAAAAGACATCATCCCTACAGTAAGTCCTTAATTAGTCATCAGCCTTCATTGCGGTTAACATCTGCATAGAAATACTTTTTAACCTCAATTGGCTTAAAAGTTCTCGCCGACACTGGCCGAATCGTTAAACGTCTTTCAAAACTTACATTTTGATTCTATAACTAAATCAGATATTCACAGTTATCTTCCGTATGGATCTTCTAAATATGGACGAACAAGTAGAATTCGACAAGCAAAATGGAGAAAAGTCTTTTATAGTAACCATTGAACCACATATTTGGAATAATGGAAGACTATCGTCAAGTAATCGTGAATATGCGTCAATAGTTGATTTTAATTTGATCTAGAAGCGATACAAACTGCTACTATGGTGACGTTGATGCCACAATAACCTTAAATACAATTCAATGAAAAGTACCGCACTTAACACTTAGTGATGCTGTGAAACTTAATTTGCTTGAATGAGTTAATAAAAATTTTATTATTACTGTTTCTTTTCGTCAATAGTAGTTATATGAATTACCGACAACCTCAGACATATGGCCAATAAAAACATCAACGCAACTGGAAAAACCACGTTAGATAATTTTTGCATTCCAACAAGGTAAAAGGCACACAAAGTCGAAAAAGGCTAGAAATTTTGGTCACATTAACATGAGACATCTTAAAGTACACCTGAATTGTGAGTACTATCCATATGAAGCAATGCATTTGATAATGGAATCGTTGTCTATGGTCTAATTCTCCATAATGCTATTGTGCAGTACAGCCCACTCAGTGGAGACGTGAAAAAATTATAATTATTGTAATATGCACTCTGTATGTTTAGTATATAAATAAGAACGTTGTAATTATTCGTTTAATTTAATTTCATCCACTAACGATGAAAGTAGCTGCTCAGGAACAAAAACTTTCCATTCATAATCATGACGCAGATGAAAAGTCTAGTACTCTAAAACATGGTGATTTACTTCCCAATAGTTTACTTGGTATTATATGAGGCATTCCAATTGTGGCAAAATAAACATAATGATCAGTCTGCTTACGAAGAAAAATAGTTTGGAAGAACATGTGTACGTATACTCTAAGTCATTGGATCAAAAACAAGTACACACTTTTACAGGAAATCTTACTTCCACTGAAGGATATAGGTTACTTTACATTCAGTGATAATCAAGATGTGATGGCGCCTAATTGTGCAAAATCAAACCTTACTTTCGATGATATTTCTTGTGAAAAGCAAAATAATGTAAGGGCATATTTTTCTACGCATAGGCATAGTGATATTAAACGTTTCTATTTGGGTAGAACTTACAGTAAAATTCCAAAGCAATTAATTCGTGATAATGCGAATTTAATAATACTATTTGAGCAAGATGAAATAAACCTAAAACATGTGTATGGGGATTATATAAGTCCTACTATAAGCATGAAATTGTTTCGAAGCATGTGTTCATACTGTTGGGTAGATCTGTTTGGTTCCATGGTCATAAACAGGCATGTCAAAGTTAATAATGGTCTTTATAAGAAAGTGTTTGATGAATTCATAATACCTTAAACTGTTTGAAGTAGTTTAGTGGTTACTGATCCCTTTAGGTATTAACAGTTATCTGTTCAGTGTAAACCGGTACCTGTTAAGTTTATTACAATGAATAACAACGAGATGATATTCAAGCAAAAAATTATTCAGGTTCCTAAAATAATACAGCAGATCCAGATAAAAAAAATTTAAGCACCTAAAAGGGAGCCCATTGACATTAAACCTAACAAACCACCCCTGTTCAGATTGCCAAGAAAACACGCTACTAACCTCACTAGACCATTAGCATAAGTCCCATTATTTTAAAGCATTTCCGGCTTCACTTCACAGTCATTGCGTGATTCAAGAAAGGGTGCTACTAGTCCACTAGCTGAGCTTCCGTTTTTTCAAAGAAATCCTCCTACCGGTCTTCGTACACCATCTCTATTAGATACATATGTCGTAGAAGAGATTAATACTGAGGAAGGAGAAGAACCTCTTAGTATTACAGATAATTCTACTGTCCGTAATAAACGCATCACAAAAGTACAATGAACTACCTCGTATATACGTTGAACGTATTATGAGGGATCCTGAAGGGGCTAGTGATCATTTTATCGAGTTCACTATGACACCAAAGCAGACAAATGCGCAATTGGTAATACTCCCGTTGGAAGTAAAGGAAACAATATGATTATTAAACGCATCACGTATAACGGAACCCCAGGTTTATATGATCTGCTTATTGTGAATGAACGCAATTTAAATCTAGTAAATCAAAGATAGAAAAAATGATAAAAGTATTTTAGAAGCTACGCACGTTCAACGCGAGATTATGATGTAAGCGATCTACACTGAGAAAAATGTTTATTGCTGCTAAATATATATTCACTACTCCTAAACGAAAAATATATTAAAATATGGGACAATAACACAGATCATTTGTGATCAATAAACAAATTTTTCTGATATACACATATTTGTGGTTACTATAATACATATTGAATTATAAATTATTTGCGGCAAATAATAGTAGATTATATTACAAGTGAGTGAAATAAGCCATTATAAGCAAGTGAGATTTTTGACGTACGAGCGCTTGCGCGAGTGCGACAAATTCTCACGTGCTTATAATGGTATTTCATTCACGTGTGATATACGACGTTTTGTCAAACAGTTGCATTCTTGAACGACAGTAATGTTGATGCTGCCTCTTCTAGTACTGCTTGTTTTAACGCTTGCTGCTCTCGCTACCTCTTCTACTTCTGATTCTGAAGCTACAGTAACAGATATCAATAAATTGATGTCTCAAAAAAAAAATGAGCCCCCTTGTGTTAGTTTTGCTAATGGAATACAATTTCATAATACAATTTTCATTTTGCAATTAATATTAATAAATAGTTACCTATTTCTTTAACCTTGTTTTCTTTATTTAAATAACCTACTATTAAAACTGCAACTGTTGCATAAAACGTAGTATATTATACGTGAGTGAAATAAGCCATTATAAGCACTTGAGAATTTGTCTTATTCGAGCAAGTGCTCGTGCGTAAAACCTCACTTGCTTATAATGGCTTACTTCACTCGCCATATAAAATTTAGTCACTAGTGAAAAAAATTTGATTTTATTCACTGAAAACTAACGTATAAAACACGTGAAAACTGCAACTGTTGAACAAGAAAGACGAATCATTTATATATTTGCTCGTGTTACATAAATATTACCTATATGTTCTATATTTAATGGTTGCAAATATAGTGGGTTATTATAGCTAATATGCTGTATATTAATAGTGAATATTAAGCAAATCATGGTAAATAGCTACAGTATTAGTTGCAGATTCATGCATTATTTGGCATCATTATCCTGTATCTTTGCCATTATTATTTAAATATTAACCATACATTTGGCGTTTAATTACTCTCAATGTGTCGAGTTATTACAATTAATATGCGGCTAAATAACTGCAAATGGTTAGAAGTTGATGATATATAAATATTGATTACTTCCAGATATATACGACATTTGCTATGATTAGTATTTCTTATTATCATTAATATCAGTGTTTATTAACACCAAATAGCTGGTATATTAGTACCAGTAGGTATGATTGGAGACTATTGGAATATACCACAATTCCAAGGTCCCACATTTCTAAGGTTACCACAATTTCAAGGTCCCACCAGCTAAAGGTTACGAAATAAGTAGGTCATGTTTGCACACAACTTTCCCAAGGTTGCGCATTTCTAAGGTTACCATACTGTAAGGTGTAAAACACGAAGGATAGACATCTCACTTTTCAAGGCTTCCTCAAGTAATTTTTACACTTCTTTGATACCACACTTAGAACCAAATTAAAAAAGATAATGATATGCTAATATATTTATTTGTTGTATGTACAAATGTAATCAGTGTATTATTCAGATATATGATTTTCTCTAGGAATAAAATAGTTTGATTTAGTACAAGTGCAAGAGGTCTTTTCCACTTCTGTATCATTACACCTACGAGGACGTAGTGCAAGTAATTGAGCGGTCGTGCAGTGTGGTGCCCATCGAAGATGCTCCTGTAGCGGAGTGTCAGATGACCGCCATTGCTTTATTCGAACTCCACACACGAAGCATTCAACTGTATCGTATGAAGATGCTCCTCTAGAGGACTTGCAGATGTCTGTCTGTCTGTATGCCTACCTGTCTGTTTATCTGTCTGTATAGTAGTCGCCGAGCTCAGTCAGTTAGTATCGGTCTGTCTGGTCTGGGGTCGCATTATTGGGGTCGACGTTTTCTGAAAAAATAAATCATAAGTAGAAGGAGAGCTGTGTCAGTTATACTTACTATGCCTGTCTCGATCACTTGCGAAGATCACTTATCGAAGAGCAGCATTACAAACTCCGATGAGTTCGTAAAGTCCGGCAACCTCTTCGACAGTTTCCAGTATCATCTCCAGATGTACAATGGCGTGATATAGCTAGACTTATAACACTATGCCAGTCAAGGTATAATGTTACAAGCCTAGTGTGGGCAAAATAAACTTGCACTCTTCAGTAAGGAAACTAGGAATTTGATCAGATCCTGCAGTATTTTCGGTTTAAGTTTGTCTATGGCATTAGATACATCTTCTTCTGTAATGTTATTGATAGCAACATTTGGAACGTTATAATTATTTTACATTTACTACTACATCGGGGATTGGTTGTCATATACACACTGCTAAAATAGTCAGAAAACGAATCAACGATCCCTTGTGGAGTATTAAAACGCAGTTATTAAAGTTTACACATCCAGGAATGCGGCGCCATCGCACACATCACATCATGATGGTTACTAATTCGGTATTCACTTGGTTGCAATGCGTTGTAGCAGTCATAGCATAAATGCATATGGCCAACAAGATGATAACGAGTATGAAGAGCAAATGTGTGAATAATATCCCAAATTACCCATGAAGGTGGAAGTAGCGAACTTTTTATCTAGATTGGTAAACCATTCAGTATTGCATTGCATATCTTCATATGTATTTTTAATGTTTCTAATGTCGTAGAAGGCAGTAGCCTTTTTTTCAAATTGCACCTAGTTGGGAATTAGATCACATGCTCGCCGCACACTTAGATTAAAAAGTGATAATGGTTGGTAGCACTCCCTATCATCCCAATTATTCTGTGCTGGGGTAGCAGACATACTGACACTGGGTAATGGGAGACCTTGAAAATGTGATGGGTTCGAAAACGATATCGTATGAAACTATTAACAAGACGAAAATTATACGCACCTCTCATTGTGAAGAATCAGAAATCTATTTAGGATGGGAGTCTATAGAACAGTTATGGAGCCTCCTTAAAATAGTCAATTACCGATTGGATTTAGTACCTAATATGGAATTTCCTGCTTTTATAATAAAATAATACATGCGGCAGCGGAAATGCCTGATGTTGACATACACAGGTTAATAGTTCCATTACAAGATATATTTGATCTCAATATAGCATGTGTTATGGAAATTGTAGAATTTGCCAAGGAGAAAATTGATATTGACGTAGAAGTTGCGAAAGCGAGAATAGGGATAATAATAAAGTTTAATCAATATGTGGATACATTATAGGCTGTGGATTATGTTAGTGTAGTGTAAAGACTAATATGCCAATTTAAATCACTAGAATTTGATGCTGAACATGAAAAAGTGTATGGTCGGGGTACGTTTAGTGATGACTATTTGGATAACCCAGTTTATAAGTATGGTAGTGGAATACGTCTGTGTGAGAAATAATTTCTATCGCATGACTATGGTGTAGAGTGCATTTGTTGTATTAGTCGGTTAATAGAAGACCTTAGAGAAATATCTCTGAACAATTTGTACATGAAATAGAATGTCATTTACCGAATTATATTTCAACAGATGACAACACAAGTGAAGGTCTGCATTAATGAGCTCAAAACGTAGTTCACGATGTAATCAAATGGGAGCGAAAAGGAGAATGGGAACAGCTAGCAAGAGGCTCTGCACGCTTTAGGAAACGGATAGAAGAGTGTAGTCAAATACTTTCAGCTGTCCTGAAAAAGCAACATCGTGATTACGTATTTATGAAACACTTTAGTATTGTATAGTATTGTGTATTAATAATAAATAAAAATAAAAAAGAGTTATTTATTACATCATAATATTACAATATATAAAAGGAATCGTACAGAGCGTATTATATAATGTCTATTAGAAATCCATGAATTGTGAGAATTATCAAACCCTAACCATTTAATGAGAGACATATTTTATCGACGTCGTATTACACGTTCAACTAGATGAATGTCAGAATGTTTAACACTTTGAAGTTCTGGCTCATAGAAACGTCCCTGTATCTCTTGATCTCGATATCACGTAATGTGTAGGTAATTGGACTGGATCGTTTCACTGCTGATATTCGAAAGACTTCGTAACTCCAATTAGGTGTGTAACCCTTAGAGAATATTCTTCTGTATTTGCTAATACGTACATAATCCCCCACTTTAAAATTAGGTATCTTACGGTCAAGAACATTATGACATTTTAAATGTTTCAAAATAGAGGTAGCATACTTTTCCGTTACTTCTCTAGGTTTGCATCCGGTGGTTATATGCTTTCTTGAATTATAATCAACAACAATTTGAGGTAATATTGATAACCATTTACAGGAACCTTGCATACTGAATGTTTTCCACATTATTGCTTTAAGAGTGCGATTTACACGTTCAACTATACTACTCAAGTTGGAATAACTACTGTAATGATTAATATTAATTTTTTCATCACTTTTTAATTCAGCATTATAAAATTCCGCTCCAATGTCAGTTTGTATATGTGTAGCCGTCCTTGCAAACCAGACAAAAGGTTATTCATTAAATCTGCGACTAGTTTATCATTCTTGCGTTTGATGGGAAAAGCCCAGACATATTTAGAGAAAGCATTTATTGTCACTAAAATGTATCGAAATCCTTTATTTATCTGAGCGTATGGTATCATTTTCACTAAATCAGCTTGAAAGAGATCACTTAAACCTTTTAGTATTACACAACGTCGTGGAAAATTTCTCCTTGCTGGTTTGTGCAGTTCTTCAACAACATCAGCTTTACTCATTTTATTGCTTTCGATTTTAGTAGAATCTGTATGATTGCGTAAATTTGACACCGTCTGGTAGTATAGGTTGAATCACAGCTTCCTTACGTATAGTTTGACTAATTAGAAAATCGGTGTCGTATATAGTAGAGCATCCACTTGAAGATGAAGAACTCGAAGTGACGACATACAATGCGCTACTGTACATTCTCTACAAGGAAACAAATATTTGGCACCTGTACCCAATGTAATATCTACTGTCTTCTTATGCAATAAACCTTGTAAGGTAAAATAAGTTCCGTAATATGTATCACCTTGTTTCGTGGCATCACTATGATGATAAGTAATATATTTACGAAATTTATCTATTGTCATTTGATGATGAAGGCGTCCACCCAATTTATCTATTGACATCAGTGCTGGATATGTAGTAGTATCTATAGTGATGGTCATTGTAACAATGAAATCAAATGAATCAAATATTGTACACGTGCCACGCAATCGATACCGTTTGTCATCATGGGACCGAAAGGCGATTTTGCTTAACATCTTAGTGTACATCAGACGCCTCCGCAACAGATTTGTAGTCTACCTCCGTCAGCACTTTTTGAATAATGATTTCTTAACACCTTTCGCTTTCTTAACCACTTGATCATCAGCACACTTTAGACAATAAGATTGTGGTCCTGCTCCATAAAAATATTGAATAGCTTTCCCTGCATACTCAGCTTTCATTCTTCCAACGACAGATGTATTCGTTGTAATACCATGCAGACCATTCTGATAGTTTGATGTGTCATATTCATCAACATTATTCCGCATATGGGCATACACATCATCAGTTGTGATCTCGACAATTAAAGAATCTGTGTCTGTATAGAGCAACGTTACATTATTACAGTAATGACTGCGTAAGATATCTTAAAAATCGATACATTATAACTTTGGAAAGATTTAAAATGCTACATCCAACATATACGGGTTTGTCATAAGTAACGACCTGTTTGGACAATTCCACTGCAAATAATTTATCAGTAAATTGAATAAACGTCCGTTATTTTCCCAATGTATTAATAACTTCATTACTCTTCTTTTGTCGACATTCTCCACTGCTTTACTAAATACACCATTGTTCATGCATTTAAAGAAATCCTTTTCGAATTTGTTTTGGCTTGATTTCGAAGAGTTGTATTAAGGCCTATGTATGGTACTAGCCAAGGAATTTGACGAAACCGTAAAACTCTATGAATATGAGTAACAATTAACCCATGCTGTATACATTGTTTTAAATATCGGTAATGTATAACATAGTTGGTCTTATCACATAAATTAGGAATTAATTTTTCCTCCTTGGAATGTGGTGCGCAGATCATTTCGGGACAAAAAGGATAATCATTGTGTTCATCATGCAGGTGGTGCGGATAGTGTATATCTACCTCTAGCACATACCCAATATCAGTATCATCATTAATTTTCAGTACATCAAGGTTTCGAATTTCCTCTTCAGTTAACCACATAAACCCATTATGAGGAGGTGTTGCCGCATACTCCATCCGTATAAATTCGTGGCATCTAAATACTGTAAAAAGACTTTTGGACGATTAGGATCATAATTTGGGACAAACTCGTTGTTAGCAATACTTCTTCGCTTAACACAAGTACTCACTCCACCACGAATACCTTTCTTAAAAAGTGGTACATGTGCATATCAGTAAATAATTCAGACTCTACTTTAGTACATTTCAACATGGTATTCCAAGCCAATCCAGGTATTGTAACATACTGCACCGGTTCTAATCCATACATGTCTATACTTATCCACCTAAAGTTTTCAAACACGTCAGCCAACAGCAACACGTCTGATTTTAAATATATGTCAGCATAATCCCCGAGTGTATTATACTTAAAGTGATCCCACACCAGTAGGACGCGACAGTATTCTTCATCGGATAGATTTTCATCACGAATTTTATCATAGAATATGTCATAGGAAGGTGCTGTGACATCGTCTAATTTACTAAAATTGTCCATGTACGCGTAGGGAAATTACCTTTCTTTCTAACTAAGTTAAAGTCATTATCATTAACAAAATATTTTCTTACCTCTCTCATTGATCATCTGATAAATTATGAAATAGAGTATCTAAGGATGCCTCCATGAACTTACAACTATCGACGAATTGCAAATTTATGTACTTATAGCCGCGACCATTAATGAATTCGTCTACATAACCACTGAGTATGGAAAAAACTGGGATAAATGTAGGTAATTGATAGTTTAAATTGCAATTTGAATGTGCCGCATCACGATATTTACCAGTGACATGGCAGTGATCTAGTACTTTGTAATTTGTAAAATCATCCTAAAAAGCTTGTCGCATGTACAACAATTACGACTTTGCTCATGTATTATCAGTTGTTTATCAGTTAGTGGTAACAGTTTTCAAATGCTCATTATATATCCGTTTCACATAACTTTCGAGTCGTGTAATAAATACCTCCGCGGCATTAACCCCCTATAAAGTTCTACACAGCACTTAATATAATAACTGAATGAGTATGGTTCATGTTTACACTTTTATCGTGAACGGTTGTTCGGGATCGGGTTCAGCCGTATTTACCGGTACTAATAGCGCTTCAAAATCTGCATATATTACCAACGGTAGAAACATCTGTTTTGATAGTTTCGAAACGCAAGTATATCTTCCGCATAGAACTCCCAGGTTCTGTCTTTTCTTTGCATCACGTCAGGTAATTTAGTGTATACTAAATTACAGACACGAGACACGTGTCGAGTTAATTGCTCCTGCGTTCTAAAGTAATGAATACATGAATCACAAAAATGTTTTGCCCCATTGCGTCGACTTTTTGGTTGCTAAGTAAACGAGAAACATTTTTACCCATAGATAATACTGATTATCCGTTTGGTTACTGACTAATAGCAACAAATTAACATGAGTAGGTTGTTTAGCTCTTGTATAGTAGACAGGACCCACTACCTCAGGAATACGATGGCCATCCTCCAGTTGTTGGACTCAAGCGTTGAGATGTTAGTCAGCTTAACAGAAAATTCTACACCATTCCAGTTGAATAACGTCCTGAAATCAGGGTAAGAAGTCGTCCGTTGTGGTAACCCCGTCGTTGTCACTAATGCTGATACAATAGCCCACGCAAAGCAGCAATTATCACTATTCTTCACATTCACTATGGCATGTTTATGCGAAATTTCAGACGGGGCATTCATATAGGATGAACCCGTAGTGGGAGAAAATTTCAACATGTTTACCTCTAAATATACGAAATGCACCAGCGACCATCCTACAAAACAACATATATTAATAATATAATACCCTACTACTCATAACTCGCACTTACCAGAATCTTTATGCTGACGTCTGATTGAGTAGCATCCAAGATTTCCACTACTCTTTGAAAATATTCTTCCAACGCCATCCCGACACTCAATATATCATATTTCGTTTGAAACAACAGTTTTAAAATGCTCATTATATATCCGTTTCACATCAATTCGGTACTTTCTCTACTGTTCAGAAAGTACAACCCAAACAACTCAACATTACATTTCAACGAGAACTGTTTCTGCAACTGAACTTGTATTAGTTTCAAAACATTCGCTTTAACGTCACCCATATACATCTGCACATCCGTACGGGGATTGTATGGTGATAGTCTATACGAAACAATGCGTTGTTTAAAAGCATTGCGAATCACTTCAACCCCAGTATCAACGAGTAGACACACATTTGATTTGTGCCTATTGCTTCTAAGGTGTCCTTGATAAGCATATCGAGGAACATCAATCGAACTATCAGTGCAGTGCACAATTTTAACACATTTGTTACTTTTATTTTGTACTAGTTCGCTGCTTTGGTCTGACTTACGCTTCCGTGAGTTGTTCAAACCCGATGGTCCTGGTTCTGCAAAGGAATCATCACATTTTCTGTGTTGCTCATTATTCATTTTTCTTTAAGTTGTCTAACCCTGATGGTCCAGGTTGTGCAAGAAGCTCAGCAATATGACCATGTTCCGTTCTGTTCGCATCGGAAGTACTTGGTTGCGCCACATTCCTAAGTGCGGTACGGTTTTGCTGTACAGCCTGCGACATCTCTGAAAGTGGGGTAGTTGGAATACTTATCCAACACGTAGTGTTTTGGTGGCGCAATAGAGAGTCTTTTCTTGAAAATTTCTTCATACGTTCACATTGAGACGTCTTCATACGTTCACATTGAGACGTTTTATTGCGATCTGTAACACTTATACAATGTATAAGTGAACGGGTAGAGTTACGCGTTTTGTTATCATTCCTTTTTTTAACTCTTTATTGCTCTTTATTAGTTTGCAGCATTACTATCATGTATTACAACTGTTAAGAAAAGAAGTTATATCCAGCGATGCGAACGAGGACGCAACGTATTCTGCCCTCTGCTTATGTTGCAGATGTAGACGGTTGCTCATCTACAACGCATGCAGGTGTCAGAGTAATCGGATATTCCTCTTTCCCCAGCACCGGCTATTCCACAGAGCTTGACGATAAACGTTCTTCCACAAGTGGACACCATTCATCCCCAAACTCTGCAACGCAGTCAGGACTTAAGACATGATGCAATACTACCTGATCTTCACTCACGGGTGACTGCATCCTATCATACGGCTCACGTACAGGTTGTAGGGTGAGCAGTATTTCGTCCACGTCTGCCTGCTCGTACGTGCGCGATAATACCACATCCAAATCGTCCGCTGAAGGCGGTGTATCCAAAAATCGCAACGCTACTTCAAAGTCATCCTGGTCAAAATACTGCTCGCTCTCCACCCGGTCATCGGCAGCACCTCCTTCCTCGAGCAGGTCCATCACATCCTGTGCGTGATTCGTATGAGGCCGTTCTCCCAGTAACCTCCTCAGGATGGGAGTGTCATCCCGCGGTAGTATCACAATGTGGCTTATGATGTTAACTCGTCCATCCACCGCTACGGGACGATCATAAGCCACGCATGTTCGTGACCTACCTAAAAGCAAAAAAAATTAAATTACTCATCTGTGGCAGTAATACAAGAAAGCGCTTCCTGACTTCTGTGTACGGTTGACGTAGTATTTATTCTCCACTACGGTGATGGCTACACTTGGATTTACAGCATCTAAAAGTGATTTCTATTATTAATATAAAAAGATGAAAGCCAACATAAATAACGTTTGCACTTTTACAAGTCCCTACAGATTTTATTGAAAATTATTTTGAAACGTTTTACAAGTCCGTATTGAAAATTATTCCATGTTCACAAAATAACCTAAATTTATACAAGTCCCTAAAGACCTTGAAAATGTCTTCTAAAATGCATGGAAAACGTTGTTTTCGTGGAAACACCTATATTTAGCGAAGCGAAAACAGTACAAATTATTCGTACAACTGATTCTATAGCTGACACATCGAACATACTATGACCTCAAGAGCAAGTTCCCATCATCTCCCCAGGTAAAAACACCAAACTTTATGTTTTTAATTTTGTTTTCATGGTTGGTACATTTCTAACGTTTTATTTCTTTTTTTGCAGGTTGCTGTTACCCCCGTTTTCCATCGCCTGGGGACTTCCTGTATCCCTTCAATTTTATCCCGCTAGCGTCCTAAACTCCTTTCCCGATGTCCCGCCAACTCCTACTCCTCAGGTTTCCTATCCAATTGACGTTGTTCAGCGCCCACACCTCAGGATTCCTCCCCTCTACCCCTGAGGTTCTGTATATTCCGCCTCTGCATCCTCTCTTATTATCGTGGACGATCAATCGAGCGACGACAAAATTTATGAAGTGACAACCATAGTCCTGGACTCTCTACAAGATTACAATCCTGATGCGGATACAGTACTACTTGACATGATCAATGCCGAAATCATTACTATCAGTGACGAGGACATACCACCACCTATTGACATAGACGAACATAACGATGATAGTAATCACTTTGTCAGCATATCTTCCGGTGTTGAGGGAGTATGTTCTTCCTGTACGGGAACGATTACCTCAACACTAGTGACTACGACTCCGACGTAGATATGGACCCTGCCTACAGCTATGATTCCGACGACTAAAACAATGACGTATTACGACAACAGCGACTACTTCGCGAAACACATATTGACTTTTGTAACGAAATCATCATTGAAGAGAGTAGCGATGAGGACGACTTTATGGACACTCTCACTAACAACATGCAACGACTAGAACGTAGCGCTCAACAACTGTCAGACGTAGTATAACAACTAAGTGTACAGGAACAGATACATAACGGCATACAGGACGGGGACAATGACATTGGCAGGGTTTCAGACGCCGCTCCGCAGGTCCAGGGTCACGGAAATAACGAAAACGTTGACGACGCGCAAGACAATGACGACGAAGAACTTAACGATGACTGGTTTTGGGCTACACATATCCCTATGACCATTGGTCGCACAATGCTTCCACCCCTATACAACGTTATGTGTGCGATGGCGTCGGAGACAGTACCACTACGCAATTCAACGCAATTCTGCGTTTCTAATTATTGCCGGTTGGTACTGGCCATTCTACGCACATCGCATTATTACATGGGACTGTCGCACGTTCACGGTATGTATTGTCTAGATACTGCTTTATTTATATTTATAATTCTTTCTTTATTACAGCTGACAGCCATAGTGCCATTCGTCCGGAAACTTGATGTCGTGATTACGGAGAGCTCTCTAGAAGGGCAGCTCGACCGGGCCCACACTAGGCTTGTACATTATATCTTAACTGGCATAGTGTTATAAGCCTAGCTATACTAAGTGGGTATGATCACGCCATTTTACATCTGGAGATGATACTGGAAACTGCCGAAGAGATTGGTGGACTTTACGAACTCATCCGAGTTCGTAATGCAGCACTACGACAAGTGGTCTTTGGAAGTGATCGAGACAGACATAGTAACTATAATTGATTACTACTTATGATTTATTTCCAGAAAAACGTTGACATTAACTGACTGAGCGTGGCGACTACTATACAGACAGACAGACATACAGACAGAGAGACGGACAGACAGATAGATCAAAATTAAATAAAATACAATTAATGATAAAT
Organism: Vesta saturnalis; assembly: GCA_036346205.1. Taxonomy (NCBI): domain Eukaryota; kingdom Metazoa; phylum Arthropoda; class Insecta; order Coleoptera; family Lampyridae; genus Vesta; species Vesta saturnalis. The sequence goes on from JARFJB010000025.1 coordinate 3,483,953, forward strand.
TAAATTGAACTTCTGTTCGTTCACTAAACCAATTTCTATAGTTATCTATTACTGTTGCATACAGCAAATAAAAATTAACAATCAGTCACGTGTTGTCATGTGAGAAACCTTAGCGAATTGCGGGCTCACATGACATTCACAAAAAGTTGACTGTGATCCTTCATTCTGTGTATAATAACTATAATGCATCGTAACTAGGGAAGTACATACAGTTCAAGTTTGAATCGATTGTGACTTGCTTCCTCGATAGCTCAGATGGAAGAGCCCCACTCTAGCAAAGTGGAGGTCGTGGGTTCAAGTCCCACTCGAGTTAATCTTTTACTGTATGTACTTTAAAAGTTAATTTTAAATAAAATACAATTAATGATTATTAAATTGAACTTCTGTTCGTTCACTAAACCAAGTTCTATAGTTATATATATATATATATATATATATATATATATATATATATATATATATATATATATATATATATATATATATATATACTGTGTATAACTTATTAAATTTACGTTTGTTGAGGGAATTGTCACTTAATTACTATTCCTATTACTCCCTGTTTCAATCTTTACAGGCTATCTCCCTCTTCCACGGAATAAGAACCTACTTTCTTTCCTTCTGTCTTTAAAGCTTGTGGCGCCTATTTCGGTTCTTTTTTCACTAACCAAATTCTAATTTAACCTACTTTATTGATACCTCCAAAACACCCATGCAATCCGAGTGCTCTGCGGTCTTCGGACCGTTTGATTGAGTTTTAGTCGAGCTCACTAATTTCTCCCGTATTGTGCCGTGTGGTGGTTAGACACGTGGCAATTGTCATGAAGCAGTATCACTTTACGGCGTCCTTTGCCAGTAAGTGGCCTCTTTTTTTCTAACGCATCGCTCAAATTGGTCAATTGTTGCTGATAGCGGCCTGCTGTAATTGTTTCACCCGGCTGTAACAACTCGTTATACAATACAACTTTCCAATCTCACCATATATAGAGCAAAACTTTCTTGGCGTGGATATTGGCCTTTGGAGTCGATGTCGAAGGTTGACCAGAGTCAACCCATGATTTTTTACGCTTCGGGTTATCATAAAGTATCCACCTTTCATCGCCTGTAATGATTTGGTGCAGAAAATCTATCAACTTTTGTACGTAGCATAACTTACAAAGTTGTCACCATATGAAACACAAATAATTTCAGTGGCTTCAGCAGGATTTTTCTTGAGATGAAGCGCGAAGTGGATGGAAAATTGAATGTGCTCTTTTGTTATTGCCATCGTGAACACTACGGATTTTTCAGATTATGTGCAACAAACGTCAAACCGCATGGTATTTTCAAAGACCAAATGTTAACGTTGTAAAACCGCAAAAGGGCGGGAACTTTCATGATATTTTAATTGTGGTTTCGGTTGTATGAAATCTAAAGTTCAGAACTCTTTTGTGCACCTTAACAATTCTGTTATTTCCACTTTCAGAACAAAAAGTTGTAGATAATTATGTTCTGTATAAAGCAGTTAAATCAGTTTGATGAATGCTTTTGCTTTTCAGTTATTACATAAACATATATATTTTTATTGGAAACAATAGTTGGCTATAACTTTTTAAGAAAGACCTTTTTCTGATCTTTCTAATTATATAACACATGACATAGTTATTTTGAAAAACAAAAGCGGTACGGCCGTTTCTTCGGTTTAATTTCAGAATTATTAGTATGGTAGGATATGGAGCCGTTGTTGATTGACAAATGCAAATCGTAATTACTAATATGATGAACCAGGGAAATAAATTGGGTACACGTCGTACCACTACGCTTTGGATAATGTTTTTTGAATTGAAATTTTCAAAATGAAGGGAAATCCCCATATTTATTGAAAAAATTAAAAAAATTTAGCAACTAAAAAGGTGTTAATGAACAAAATTGGCTATGGCACAAAAACATAAACAACGAGGAACCAGTAAAACTATTCAATGGGTAGCAAAATTGGCTATGACACAGAGATATAAAAAATAAAGAACTACAAAGACTATGACTAACAAAATTGGATATAACACAAAAACATAAACAGCAAAGGACTACAAAGATTACTCCATAACTAACAACTAAAGCATTACCTAAAGAGATTTGTACATACGTTCACAATGATTACTATTATAATTGCACGAAAAAAACACCTATTAAAACCAGCAAACGCTTTTAAGATCTTCGACTGCTTCATAAGATCTTCGATACACCTTACCCTTTATCGTTCCCAAAACAAAGAAATCAGAAACAGACAGATCGGGTGACCGAGGTGGCCACGCAACTGGTGCATTACTTCCATTCCACAAGTCGGGAAAAGTATTTAAATAATTTTTCGCTACTACTTGATTATGGAGCAGTGAGCCATCGTACTGTAACCACTCCTGCATAGCACAAGCCTCCAAATTTACACCATACATCATTTCTTCGAAATAATTTTGTAGGGAATGAAGGTAACGCTCACCGGTTAAAGTAGCATCAAAAACGTACGTATCAAGAAGTATTGATCCCATAACACCACACAACGCATTACATCCAAATTTAATTTGTGGTCTTCTTTGTTCAACATGATGCGGATTTTCTTGTGACCAAAGATGATGGTTGTGTCTATTAAACAAACTGCAATTTGTAAATCTACTTTCGTCCGTCCAAGCACTTGTTTCTAAATCACTTACAAAAATCCATATGCCGAATATTATAACCAGCGTGCAGTGTTTGTATAAGTTTAACCTATAGGGGTGGAATTTATGTTTTTTTAACAGACTTTGTGAAATTCCCGCGTCGAATTTCTCGCATTGAAGTTGATGCATACTGGATAACAGATGGTAGTTCATTTCGGCAGCTTTACTAATGTTTCATTTAATTTTTTTGACACTGAATATGACCTTCAACCATATCACGTCTTTTTAGATTAGAAAAATGCAATGTAGCGACGAAAAAGACTAACCAAACTAAAAAGTACTATCCAAAAAAGTAATATGAGTAGCATTTGTCAAATAACAACGGCTTACATGGCCTACCATACTAATAATTCTTAAATTAAACCGAAAAAACGGTCGTATCTCTTTAGTTTCCCTTTAGTTATATTATTAGAAACACCAGAAAAATCCTTTCTAAAAAAATCATAGCTAACTATTGTTTCCATTTAAAAAGAACTGTATGTTTGTGTCGTAACTCAAAAACAAACGCTTTTACCAAACAATGGATTGAACTGCTTTGTAAAGAAGATAATTATCTACAATTTTTTCCTTGGCACTTTTTTTTCTTTAAATGGAAATAAAGCATTTAAAGAGATGACAGAAAAATCGTTTTTTTAAGTATGTAGTTAGCCTTGGTGCGTGCGTACGTGCATATGTGTGTTGTGCGCGAGCATCCGTGCGTGCGTATGTGGGTGCATGCGTGTGTGTGTGTGGGTGTGCGTGTGCGTGTACTTAATTAAATTTCGTATTTACGCTTGTTTTCATTTCTCCTGGTGCTAGTTGGTTTTTGGGATAAATTCAGTGGCGGAGAGGGGTGAGGGGGTTATTAGAAACTGGTTTTTTTTTTTATCAAATATTTATGAAACAGTTGTATATTTCAAAGATTTAAAAATACCAACATCTAGACTAAACATATATATTAATTATGTTCGATGCAATGTTTTGATACGAACCGTAATTCAGCGGCAAAACAAAGATAACATTTATATGTCTATTAACATCTATCTCACATAAATTATTGATTTTGTTTTTACAATGTTGGCTATTTTCGTTATGAACTTATTAGAAAATAAGTTGCATAATTACCCTAAACAGATTATTATTAAAATTATTTCATTCCTTTTAATTTCCACGTTGTAGATTAGAAGGTCGTGTGTTGTTCCACACCAGATATTTAATATTTGTTTGTAAAGTTAATCTTAAACCCTGAAGTTTTCATACAAAATATAGCAATTTAGTTAAATTTGGTTTAAAAAAATTGAATCCATTAATCGTCAATTAATTTAATATTTATATATATATATATATATATATATATATATATATATATATATATATATATATATATATATATATATATATATATGTGATATACCAATTATTTATTAAAATATGACCCACTTAATGTTAAAATACTCGTAAAGGAACGCCAAAGTAAAATTATGCTCAGAATAGAGAATAAAAGAAATATCCATTTAGGAACGGAAAACAATTTGGTACAGGTCAATACATCGCTTTGCTGACTCTTAGGATCTCAAGCTAGTGTAAACAAGTACTGACAATAAAATATCAAATAAACGGGTTGGAGACATAATTATAATGAAAATAACACTATAAAGTAACTAATTCTGTTTGTAGAAAATAAAATTCCAATAAGTGGGAAATTGGGAATTAAGCAGAGAATAATAAAAATTGAGGTTAATACTTATATTTCTGATGGAAAACCTTATTGTTCATTGAAGGAAACTGCGAGAAAAGTTTAATTATAGTAAATTACATTTTGTGTTTGAAATAAATAGTCTTCGTAATCTTATTTGATAATTATTTTAGAAAACGTAAATGCCTCTAAGTAAATGTTTGATTACACTAAGGAAGCATAATTTAATACCAGTCACCAAATATTTCCGAATGCATTAAAATCTTTGTCGTATTTCAGAAAAGCTCACAAAAATAAAATGTTTAAGTCATTTATTATTTATTTCTGTCTAAAAATGCGCATTTGCAAATAGGTATTAACAAACTACATTCATGAAATGTATTTAATGAATTATTACAGGAACGTCTTCCGCAAAAAAATGATCAAAAAAATTATTTGACAAGTATATTAGGTAACATCTTTGAAAAATAGGGAGTTTAATTCACACATCTCTAGTTACATATAAAATCAGCGTGTAAATTTTACATAAGTAAAAGCAAAGCAGTACAATAATTTGTCATATGACCTACTACAAATAAGTAAGTTAAAATTTTACTTATCCGGGGAAATGAAAATACTAAAATTGTTTAATAATATTTGGGAAAAGAGTGCTTTTCCCACATGATGGAAGAAAGCTGTCATATTCCCAATCCAGAAGCCAAATAAACCACGTTATGATATAAACAGCTACCGATCTATATCCCTTACATCTTGGATTGGCCAATTTATGAAAAAATGGTGAACAACGGATTAGTATGGCTAGAAAACGGCACGCCACAATTTATCAGATCGTTCATTTAAAAAATACAATACAATGTGCAAAGACACCCCGACACGTATTTGGAGTTTTCTTTGACTTACGTAGAGCATACGATACAACTTGGAGATATGGGACTAAGCGGACAATTGCCCAAATTTAGAGAATCCTTTTTAAATATAGAACTTTTAGAATAAGGGTAAGCAATTCCTTGTCGAAAAATCATATTCCTCAGAATGGGGTTCCGCAGGGCTGTACAATATGTGGGACACTATTTGTATAACAATAAACAATATGGCGCGAAGTGTTAACTAAACAATTCATAAATGCTTATGCGTAGATTATTATGTTCCAAAAGAAATCCGTTAATTGTATATAGGTCGATCAAGAAAAACTTAGTAATTTTGATTTTTTTAATTTAGTTTGCAGTAGGTTAGAATTATGGTTTAATACGATAGTTGAATGCGGCCAAGTGTCGTATGTAAATTTATTTTCTCCCATAGGGTTGTCGTTGTAGGTTAGTTGATTCATTTCGTTCAGTTCATTTGGAGTGAATTGTAGCTAAAAGATTGTATGGAAATTCACTTCGTTAATTCGAGAATTCCATCATATGTATAGTTATAGGTTGTTAAGCGCAGTATAATTCCATATGTACCTAAAAATCAGAAGCGAAAAAAATGCAAGAGATCAAATGATCTCTAGTAGAGCACGTTTCGAGAGGACGATCAGTTGATGTCACACAGGTTAGTGACGTGAGGATACTTGGGCAGAGTTATTTCATTGGCTTTTGAATTAGTTATTCAGTATCGTCTTAATGCTACAATTAAAAATAATTTCTCAATCCACGGATTACTATTTTCATGTTTACACTCACATAACGTTCGAGTCATAGTATCTGTTCAAACTAAGTGTTCAATCATTGTCAGATTAATGCTAATAAACTTATCGAAATTAGAGTAATCAATTCTAAGGTCGCGTTAACGAGAACAAGATCACCACAAGAATTTCGAGCGTTGCAACTTACCATTTCATTCTTTGTCACATTAAAAGAAAAAATAAATTTTAAAAATAAAAACGCATGCAATCACCAAACAATTAAATCAAACCCACTCCAAAAAGTATAGAAATAAAAAGCATTCTAATTAAACAAAAGTGCATGCAATTTTAAGCATTGTTGCCAAGTGGCAAATTTTATTGTTAAATAATGAAATCTCGTATGACCGTATTAATATATGCTTCTACTACAGACATTGTTGAGTTATGATTTCGAGTTGTATGTATACAAACCGTCGAGGTGTATAAAACTTAAAGAAATTATGAAAGTAACATTTGCGTAAATATATATATTTTAGGTACATCATTTTAAATCATTACATCAGCATCATTTACATAATCGTTAGTAGTTATAGGCTTGATTAGTTGCACATAGGAATAAAGGGGAACTAATAATTTTGTGTTTAGGTTATGGATAAACATGTTATAAATTAATGGCACTTTTTGGTGTTGTGCAGTTATAAATCAAATATAATTTTTCTTGATGATAACGATATAAAATGAACGATAACCACGTAAGACTATGAATATCAACTATCTATGTAATATAACAAAAGCTTATGATAGAACTCTTAAAGCAACAGTAACGGTAACGGTAACGACAACGGTAACGGTGACGGAAACGGAAACGGAAACGTTAAAGGTAACGGTAACGGTAACGGTAACGGTAACGGTGACGGTGACGGTGCGGTGACGATGATGGTAACGGTAACGGTAACGATAACGGTAACGGTAACGATAACGGTATCTGTAACGGTAACGGTAACGGTAACGGTAACGGTAACGGTAACGGCAACGGCAACGGCAACGGTAACGGTAACGGTAACGGTAACTGTAACGGTAACGGTAACGGTAACGGTAACGGTCACAGTAACAGGAACAACAGTAACTGTAACAGTCACAGTAACAGTAACAGTAACAGTGACAGTGACAGTGACAGTGACAGTGACAGTGACAGTGACAGTGACAGTGACAGTGACAGTGACAGTGACAGTAGTACAGTAACAGTAACAGTAACAGTAACAGTAACAGTAACAGTAACAGTAACAGTAACAGTAACAGTAACAGTAACAGTAACAGTAACAGTAACAGTAACAGTAACAGTAACAGTAACAGTAACAGTAACAGTAACAGTAACAGTAACAGCAACAACAACAGCAATAGTAACAGTAACAGTAACAGCAACAGCAACAGCAACAGCAACAGCAATAGCAACAGCAACAGCAACAGCAACAGCAACAGCAACAGCAACAGAAACAGTAACAGTAACAGTAAAAGTAACAGTAACAGTAACAGTAACAGTAACAGTAACAGTAACAGTAACAGTAACAGTAACAGTAACAGTAACAGTAACAGTAACAGTAACAGTAACAGTAACAGTAACAGTAACAGTAACAGTAACAGTAACAGTAACAGTAACAGTAACAGTAACAGTAACAGTAACAGTAACAGTAACAGTAACAGTAACAGTAACAGTAACAGTAACAGTAACAGTAACAGTAGCAGTAGCAGTAGCAGTAGCAGTAGCAGTAGCAGTAGCAGTAGCAGTAACAGTAACAGTAACAGTAACAGTAACAGTAACAGTAACAGTAACAGTAACAGTAACAGTAACAGTAACAGTAACAGTAACAGTAACAGTAACAGTAACAGTAACAGTAACAGTAACAGTAACAGTAACAGTAACAGTAACAGTAACAGTAACAGTAACAGTAACAGTAACAGTAACAGTAACAGTAACAGTAACAGTAACAGTAACAGTAACAGTAACAGTAACAGTAACAGTAACAGTAACAGTAACAGTAACAGTAACAGTAACAGTAAGAGTAACAGTAACAGTAACAGTAAAGGTAACAGTAACAGTAACAGTAACAGTAACAGTGACAGTATCAGTAACAGTAACAGTAACAGTAACAGTAACAGTAACAGTAACAGTAACAGTAACAGTAACAGTAACAGTAACAGTAACAGTAACAGTAACAGTAACAGTAACAGTAACAGTAACAGTAACAGTAACAGTAACAGTAACAGTAACAGTGACAGTAACAGTAACAGTAACAGTAACAGTAACAACAACAGTAACGATAACAGTAGCAGCAGCAGTAACAGTAACAGCAACAGTAACAGCAACAGCAACAGAAACAGCTAAATTCGAGACCTCCATGATTGTTGGTCAGCATTTGGGTCGAATTTTTCCCAAAATTACCCCGATGACTAGGATGTGTTGGGTAATATTTAAATATGGCCAAAAATTTATGTTGATACACCACTTTCGTTGGGGATGCGGCAAATTAGATTTCTCTCGATGACCATGAGCTAAACGATGTGTTTTTCGGTATTTGGAACAAATGTTTAAAATATGTATACACCAATTTTGTTAGGCATGCGGAAAATGGATTATCTTAATGTCCAGTAATATTTTATATGCACACAAATTTCTTTGGTGCCATGGCAAAATTTGTTGTCTCAATGACCAAAAGCTAAACTATATGATCCATATAGTTAAGCTGAATTCTGCGAAAAATGTATGTTGATACACCACTTTTGTTGCAGGCGCGACAAAATGCATTATATCGATAGTTAAAAGCAAAATTCCGTGGTCTATAAGCGTTGGTTAGCATAAAAACTATAGTTGTGCATCAATTTACTTAACTTAAAAACTTGATGGTTGCATTTAACATAGATGTTATAATAATTAATTTTTATAAAAAGATGTTCGTTTTGTAAAATTATTACGGAAGTAAACTGTAACAAAAAAAAAAAACTTTGCGCATATTCTATTTACTAACACAACATCGTGTTTGGTATTATGAACTATGTTTATTAGAATTTTCTCAAAATGTTAACATATGCAATTTCTATCAATTTACTTTAAAGTTTTCTATACAGAGTTAATATAAAGTATGGAACCCCCGGAAATAATTATCAACTTTGTGAATTTAAATGGAACACCCTGTATATTTTTACATTTTTGAATTCCTTGTTTAATTTTGGATACAATGCACCCCTACATTCATATTTTTATTGCCCGGCAACATGCTTTCGAGAAGTGTTGTAACATTATTTCGATTATCGATGTTCTTGGGTAATGAAAACAAATTTTGAAAACTCGGCAACTTAACAATTTATTAATTTTAACAAAAAATAACATGAATTACAAAAATTATAATAAATGTTCAAAATTACGCCCTTCTGCTATCTGACAATATCCTAAACGGTCTTCAAATTCTTGCAAAGAATTTTGCAAAAATTCGTTCGGCATTTGTAGCAATAAGTTTCTTATTCGTAACTCTAACTCATTTAAATTTGTGGACCGAGAGGTGTTAGATTAATTTTATTTAAAAATAATAAACCGTTGAGGAGATACTCAGGGGGTTCTATACGTTATACTAACTCTGTACATATATTAAATTAGTCCGAAAGACGTAGTATTTCCTTCAATAAAAGTTGTTGATCACACTTTTCGCGTATGGTATAGTGGATTTTAAATAAGATTTATTGCTTATTTCAAAAGAATAAATGTCTAACAATTATTGACAATTTTGGTAACCATTTATACAAAATCGTAAATAAAAAACTGTTGAAAACTAGATAACAATTAAAATTTGGTAATAACTATTAGTTCACCTAAAAGACAATTAATTTGATTAAAAGATAAAATATATTATACGAAAAATTACAGACTAAAGAAATTAATTCAATATAAAAATCAGGTTAACCTAATATTTACGTTGGTTTTTAAATCTAAGTGTGAGTTAAGCAAGGTTAAGTGTAAAATCGAAGGGCTTCTCTTTCACGAACAAGATTAATGAAACCCTTCAAGTTCTCAATTCACTTCATTTCAACGGATTTTCTTTGCAATTTGGTAGGTGTAATTTTATTTGAAATTTTTGCTAAAATCACTACCTACTCAAGATGCGTTGACAAGTGTATACAGTACAAAAGTAACTTTAAATTATCTGTAATTTTTTGCATTAAAAATCGGTATTTCTACGATTGCTACCTAAACTACTTTTGACTACGTTTTGCGTAAAATTACAAGTAAGAGGCTTAGTGAGGTGATATCTGACGTTATTTTAATTAAATAATGTAATTGCAATTAAAAGAAATGAATGCACTTTACCAGTCATTTTAATACATAAATATGGTGGCCCAGTGCAATTAGAAAATTCTTGTACGTGTGACCCACAAATTTATGATACATTTTTTCTTTTGATGCTCATTCGAAAGGGTCTTTGATGAATCCTGAGTTTGCGCATTCCTGAAGTCACTCCCTTAACCGCCATCTTGTTTTTCTTTAAACCCGTAGATATCCTGAATGTCGCCAAATTTTAGCTCACATTAACAAATATATGAAGTAAGTACTCCACGGAAAAGAGGTTAGGGTATCGGTTAAGAAGAATTAGAATCGCAACAAAGATTTTTTCGTCATTTTTATACTGTACCGACAAAAAATAGTAGATTATGTAACATGGAGTAGAAGTGAGTCATTTTGTGCTGAAGCCAGAGATTGTCGAGATTGTCTGAAGCACAAAAGACCTTCTAGTCCGAGTAACATATACTATTTTTTTCCAAGCGAAAGAATTAAATACAATTTGAACATTTTATCTAATTTTATTTTGAAAGAGTTGACAGTTGATGAACAATTTTCTATTTTGCAATTTTCAAATTTTAAAGCACCAGTAATTCCCATTTCTAATCCGTTATTTGCAGTATTTTTTACAATATACTCATTTCCCATTCCCATTTCTCTATTATTTGCAGGATTTTCTACAATATTAGTAACGTCTGCCAGACAGTCAGAACTATTTGAAGTGATAGGTCTATCAATGTAATCAGTTGGTATTACAATTTTCATTACAGTTTGTTTTTTATTCTGCATGGAATCTTCGATGTATCCCTCTGCAACAGCCGTAAATCGCCAACCACCATGCCTCTTTAACAGCGTACCATCACCCCCGTTATCCAGTAATAATATGGCTGACGTACGTCTTAGGCAATGACCTGTATATTCTTCAGGGTTGGGAAGTTTTAAGAAAGAAGCGATTTCTTGGAGAACAGTTCCTATTTTGTGTCTTCCTATAAACATTTTGTGGCATTTACCATAATGGTATTTAACCGTGAATCTATTTATATTTATAGTTTGCCGAAGAGCGATGTATTATCTGCAAATATTCAGATAAAACTCTCCCAGAATAGTAAAAGAACGGGATTTGTTAGTTTTAGTATCAGGAACTTGTACCATGATTGCTAACTCCAAATCCTCGATATCTTGCACTGTCAAATTCATTATTTCATCACAGCGACATGCCCCTGACACACCCAATATCAATATCACCTAAGAAACAGATTAAATGTTTTTTTAACTCTTTTTCTACGTAAGTGTCCAAAAATCTTACCTTCATAGCTAAATATTTTTCATTGAGTGCCTTTTGCAGGAAAGTGTCTACCTGCTCTTCCGACAGAACTTTCGATTTTTTGGGTTTGTAACCAGCATTTTTTCTTTTTAGAAACGCAATTAGTTTTTTGTAATTGGCGAGTTGAACGTTATAGGTAATGTTCAATTCTGCCTTCAACATTGAATACTGGCTCCAAGGAGTTGAACTTCTTAACTTTTCGTTGTCGACCAAATGACTAAAATATGCCAGTAACACATTTTCGGTGAAATTTGAGGCATTGTAATTTTTAGTGCATTTGATGAATCAATGATAAGCAAAATCATACACTTTGTGAGATTTCGGTGGAACTAACTGTTGAAGTGTGTTTGTTGCAGTTAAGGTTAGCTCGGGGGGAGTGCATTTCATTAATCCTTCGTCTAAATCGGAGATTTCTATTGAATTTATTATCTATTCGCTAAAAATAACACAAATTATAAAACTAATACAATTATCGGCGGTTTTCATTCTACAAAAATTGTTGACATTTGGCTTAAATGATATGACAACTCAATTGTCCTAATTTGGTTAATAGAAGCCCATGGATTTACTTCCAGGCCTAGGCCTTTTTAAAATTTTGTCTCCCGCTAATAAAAAAAGACTCACTTCAATTACATGCATATAAAGTTGTATATCAAGGTCGCATGAAAAAAAAAGATTTTTTTACCCCACTCGGAACCTAAAAAATCGAGCGTAGGTAGGCGGGCGTGCAATTAATCGATTGGGATGATTTTGGTGTCAAACGTTTTGCAATTGAGTCTACTTTAATTTGGTATGCGTTGGCGGGGGTCTCAGATGCATTAGAAAAAAGCTACTCACACACGAACCAGAAGAAAAGCCTTTTGGCCAGTTGTGTCTACTTTGCAGGCCAATAACTTTTTTCCTGTGCATCGCAGAGCAAAGTATAAATTATAAGGTTTAAAAAACTCTTACCAATTCAAAAACGCGGTGCGCAAACTTAGGGTTAGGCTCTTCATTAAAGACCCTTTCGAATGAGCATCAAAAGAAAAAAGGTATCAAAAACTGGTAAGTAGAATGATGCCACTTATCCCCCACCATTTTTAATCAGATGACGTCACGATTACAATGGATCACGTGACCCCACCCCTTCTATCACACGTGGGGTGATGGTGGTAGTGGGGAAGTCACACGACCCCATCCCTCCACGTGGCCGCGCCCACTTCGAGCTGATTAGTCGTGCGCGCGCATATTGCCCCAGCACGCGCGTTCTGATTCGTGAACCTAAGGGCAGGCCACGCATCGTGGTTTTTGATTGGTCCGTTTCGACGGCCATTTTGTTTAGACGGCCATTTTCGCTTCGGCGGCCCTTTTGTGGGCATGGCTTATCGACCATTTTTTTGCGGCCATTTTTGTTTTATCGGCCATTTTTGTAATTGTATGGCGGGTAAACTTGAAATCTGAAATAATATTCTAATAAGGAGGCTCGACTACATCTCGTAAGACACCTGTCTTACGAGGACTCCAGAACTTGATTTTGACTCCTCGCCTCCCTGTTCTGGCCCCCTATTACGGTGGGAAAACGAGAAATTGGAAATAGTATTTTAATAAGGGGCCCCGCATACTATCTCGTAAGACACCTATAGGCCTCCGGAACTTGCTTTCGGGCCTTCGCCCCCCTGTTCGGGCCCCTTTGTTTATTATGGCAGGAAAACTAGAAATTTGAAATAGTATTCTAATAAGGGCGCCCGCATACAATCTCATACGACAGCTATAAGACTCCTGGACTTGTTCTAGGGTCTTCGTCCCTCGTCGTGTCTTTGTCCCCTTGTTCGGACCCTTCTTTAGTATGGCGGAAATCTTGAAATTTGAAATAGTATTCTATTAAGGGGGGTTCACATATCATCTCATAAGAAAAGTATAGACCCCTGGAACTTATTCTCTGGTCTTTGGCCCTTGTAGGGCCCCCTGATTGCTTGTGACACCGTCTATTGGTTTTTTTGAATCTAATAAATGTTTTGTGTAATAAGGTTAATCATGGCTCCATCTAGTAGTATTCTAATAATGGGGCCCGCATACCACCTCCTAAGACTTATGACAGTCTTAGCCCCAATGCAGTGGCCCCCTTGTTTGTTTGTGGCGCCATCTAGTTGTGTATTTTGTAAAACGCTAATAGCAGATTTATGTAGTAGGGTCTGATCGGGATTCATCTAGCGGTATATTTTAAAAGTAGTGAAAGGTTGCGAGAAAACTTAAAATTTAAAACAACATTCCGAAACTAGAGTCTCATGGGAAGTTTCATGTGATTGATATACCAGTAATAAAAGATAAAGAGGTTTTTAATAATTTATTATATGTAAATCAATAGCTATAAAACGGATTAATAAATAATAATAATAATAATAATAATAATAATACACAGATACGGTCGTGGGGTATATAAATTACATAATATCACTATTTTAAAGATTACATGAAACCGTAACTCGTATATCAGCAGCAGCATCAGCATCCTCCTTATCTATTAGATCTACAGTTATCCCTCCTTTTTCGTTTGGCTTCTCGATGTTTGTGATAGCATTAACTTTAGCACCACTCTCAGTCGCACTTTCTTCATCTTCTCCAGTGGCTTCATCGTCTTCAGGTGTTATACTATAATAATTTAGTTTTAAGTCCTCAAAATCTCGGATATCCTCAGCTCTGGGTTCATAATAGGGCGAATTAATTTATGTTGTTGGTAAAATCACAGCTTGAAAGTTACTAACGCAAAAACAGGGATGTGTTTTATTTTACCCAATTTTCACCATTACACTATCATAATAATAATTACATAACACTCTAGATGTACGATTTAAGGTATAGCAAGTGTGTTTTGATCGAGTCAAGGTTTACAACAGGTTTAAATCAGTTGATCGAGATAACCATCTAGTGGCATATTTTAAATAATAACAGAAGGCGGGAAAACCTAAAGTTTGAGACAACATTCCATGTGGCTCCATCTACTGATATATTTTAAAAGTAGATATAGATTTCTGCAATTGTTATGAAGTGAAAGCTTAACATGTGAAATATCATTCTAATACTAGTGCCCTACATCAACCCATAAGACAGGATTAGACTTCCAAAACCTATTCTGGAATTATACATGCGTTGCAAAACAAGTAGTATTCATACGAACTTATAGGATATCGCTAAGGTTCCAAAACTTGTGTTAAGGTGTTAGCCCCTGCAGCGCTACAGAGGTTTTCCTCGATGTCAACTTTCACGTTGCGCGGGTATAAAATCGTTGTGGTTTAAAAGACTTTCACTAAACATATTGCCATGTCTAAAACAGTTGCTCACAATTAGACGAATTACTAATAAAGATAAAAAGATTAAAATGGGATTTGGAAATTTATGGTGTTCAAAGAAGGTTACAAAAGATGGATCTGAATAAACGCAATAAATATCAGATGACTCAAGAGATTGACGTAACCAGTAACATATGTAATAGTACAAACACTGCAAAACCTATAAATAAATAAATAGTCACGCAATCCCGAAAGAAAATAAACTAACAAGCCGCTGCAAGTAGGTCAAATGAGCAAGTAAAGCAGCGGAGTGTTATCTAACGGAATATTTTTAGAACTAATGAAAGACTGATGCAATTGTAATGGACGAAATTTGAAATGCCACTGTATCATTTGTTGTGGATTTTGAATTTCCACGGGTCTTCGTTTGAAATAAAAAAATATCTGAGCATTAGTTATCGCAAACCAACGTAATTAGAGAAGTGAATAAATGCATTGCGTAAGATTTTAATTAAAATCGCCTCCTTCGATGAATTGTCTATCAAACTCTTCATGTGACCCGTCAGCAGAGAACACCATTATATATTTCCAGTTCAAAATAACGATTGATGTATTTTAGCGAAACAAGATTCAAGTTTAAAGTCTAAGGTGTTGATTTCAGATACTGATTTGATCATTCATACAAAGGTGTTAAGGCCAAATTGCCCCAGGCGTTTGAGTATTTTCAATTTCAGTTTGTGTGATGCGGTTGCACATTTGCTGTTTTTTTTATCGAAACAAGATTCAAGTTGCAAGTCTAAGATGTTGATTTCATTTATTGGAATTTTAACTCTTGTTTCTATATCAAAGATGTTTTGATAGAAACTGGTTTTAGATAACCATATATTAAACACGTTTCCGATATTACTTTGCGGCTTTAGTAATTTAAGAGTGATGGCAATCTCAAACTGTCTAATGTGATGCTAGAAACGGTACTCAGAACCTCTGTTGTTTAAAACTGTAGCTTTGCCCAGTTTTAACCAGCATCTTGTATTGAGGGCTGCAGTAGTATCTATGGTCCACTTTGGCTGATGCTGGGTATAACCGGTATCTTTGGGCGACGTTTTGGCCAGCGTGCCCTTTTAACTAAAATCCTTTGAAAGAGAGTGGTTTCAGATCATTTTTAATATTACTAAGCGAATTTAAAAATTGTATAGTAATTAAAATCTATTTATGGATTTCGTATAGGACTATAACCACATATTACGTGATGAATATTTCCGATAAGACAGCCCTTGTATGTAAAAT
Organism: Vesta saturnalis; assembly: GCA_036346205.1. NCBI lineage: Eukaryota > Metazoa > Arthropoda > Insecta > Coleoptera > Lampyridae > Vesta > Vesta saturnalis. The sequence goes on from JARFJB010000025.1 coordinate 3,500,134, forward strand.
AATATAGAGATTTGATTTCAAGTTTGGTTATAAATGTATATATACTTCAAGTTGATTTTTGCTAACTGTAAGTTAAACCAAACCAGCATTTTAGAATTGAATTTTAAACCTTATTTCTATATATAAGATGTCGGTAGAAGTTGATTTCAAAGCAACATCTTAAAATTTCATCAAGTGTTTGTATCTAGAGAATATTGAAACAAGATAGTAGACATTAAGACAAACGCAGCTTGTCACGTGGCCGTGATTTTATCACATATTTGCCGTGTAGTTCGAAATTATAAATTGTTTGTTAGTACCGTACATCTGAAATGTAGTATAACTTCATGCAATGGAACTTGATAACGTATAAATGTTTGGAAAGCTTTTAGATTGCAACGTTCTTTGTTGTCTTTTACGTATTTAAAAGAATTCAAAATTTTCACAGATAGCAATCGCCTTTTGAATCCTTTTTTTCTAAAAACAAAAGTAAGGTTTCGGTTGTTTATTAAATTCAGATGGAAGCTTAAATTAAGTTTATTCGTGAAATCCTTTTACTAGTGCAGTTGGGAATTGATTCGTTTCTTTGTAAATAATATTTGTTGTCCCCTATTGTGAAATTTTAATTGTAGCCGTTTATCCGTCGCCTTTTGCATTGATAAAGTTTGGGTTTTAAGCAAAGTGTTTGGCTTTTATATACGTTATTTTAAGGTTCAGTATAGTAGAGTAGAGTAGAGCATATAGGCGTATCACTTTAAATGAGGGAACGCAGTTTCGATGGATAATGCAATATTTTCACTTCGGCTCACGAATTCAAAATTTTAAGTAGTAAATTATTATGATTGCTAAATTAAGATGAATTGAAGAATTGAAGATGACGAGTCAGTACAGTCCATGATATAATGGAAGACTCACGCCTGTTTTTTTGTTTGCGGTTTTCGCGATATACGTGAAAGGAGTTAGTGTAGTAGGTTGTAACAAGTTATATAATATCGAAGGTGTATCGAACATTACCGTAGGAGAACTCTCCGCTTCCATTTATATGGGATAATATTGAGTTTCACCACATCCCCGGGGTATTTTTTCGTTGTTTCGTTTTGTCAATAGTGACATATTTCGTTCATAGGAGTAATTGGTTCCAGTGTTTTTTGAAGTGCCGAACCTTTGTTCTGTCGACCTGCTTTACCGCATTTGGCTATGCGGATTAACTTAACGAGTTTTTGGTTAAGAGGTAGTTTCACGTACATCGCGCAGCTTAAACAAAATACAAACTTGCTGTATATAGTGGCGCTCTACCAGAGTTTAGACTGTATAGATTAACGTTAAAAAACGCTTTGTAAATAATGCAATGTTAACAAATACGAATAAAGATTAGTGCCTTTACGTTAAATCAGATTAGTTATTTGGTGCTTTTGGTTGAATTAACTGTCGTAAATTTATAATAAAATACTTATCTTTTGGGATTTTTAATGGTGTACTTTAAATTATACAATCTAAACGTTTCGATAACACTTACAGTTATCTTCGTCAGTAGTAATGTTTGTTAAAAATTGTTAAAGATGTAGTAAACAATTTTGTCAAATTTGAATTTTTCAAATTTGGTTTCCTGCTAGACCATTATAAGGTCTAGTTCACGTTTTCCCGCTATAAATGCATTTAACGGGTGGCGTCTTTTTGACATTTTTACCCGATTTTGACGTTTTTGAGTTGTGACGAGTGCCCTTTTGCAGCATTAAGTAAGAACCACGCCCACACCACTGAGGTATGCCGGGCGCGCAATTGTCTTTGCGGGTTTGATGCTCTAACGGGTAGTTGACCTGCAACAAGCAAGGATTTTGATATTCTCAAAACAAAGGTAATAATAAATTTAAAAATGGTATCCGTCTTAATAACGTTCAGATAGAGTAATCTGATCTCATTTTATACGCTTTAATAAACTTCTTACCAGTGTTTGGATCCAATCAATAAAAACCTTAAATTGTTTTAATAACAAAGAATGTAAACATCATAATTGTATTTCAGTGAGCATTCAACTTTTATGTAATTAGGTACCCAATTACGATTAAAACGCATTAGAGATTTTTTGTAGATAACACATGTTATGAACTGTTTTTAAAAAGCATTGGCATGGTCAATATTAGGTTTCATCTTTATCTGCGTGTCTTAATATCAAAACTATGTTTATGATTTCATTTAAATACTATTCAAACCACCTGATTAATCCATGAAGTGTAGAGTCCTAAACGGTTATTCACACGTTAAAGATAAAGATCACTATATTTGTTTTAAACATATCTTACGTATTAAAGTCAATTATTTAAACACATTAATGGGTTTTTATACAATAAAATATTTACTTTAAAATTAATGATTAGCGAAAACCGGAAAGTACTTTCTATTTATATACAAAACGTAGAGGGGTGAATGTAACAAAAGTGTAAATAAGGAAGAAAAAGTAACAGTTATATATTCTCCTGTCGAGTTACCAAGGGGTTTCGCTATCATCAACAACACTGGTAAGTAATGGTTTTTGGTTTTATCTATTATTTTATTTTAATTTATCTATTTACTTGCTCAGATTTTTAATGTTATGTTATAATTACAGATATGGATTTAACTGCTTCTAAATGCATCAACATGTTTTAAAGCCTTTCAAAACGTTAAGGATTTAGAGTCAGGATATTCAATCTGGACATCATATCAACAAAGTACGGTGAGAGGGTGGTGGTGGAGCTGGAGGAATTTAAATGTGTGCTACCATAAGTTTTTCAAGACAGAGGACCGTCGTATACAAAAATTTAACGAGGACTTGAAGAGTAAAGGTGTTTAAATGTGTTTTTTAGGACCAGCAGGCAAAACAGCCAATTTGATATTCGTTTATAAAAACAACTTTATTGTTATAGTTACTATGTTGTGTAATGATGAAATTGGGTCAATAAATAAAAACATGTTTAGTTTGTGGTAATAAGTTTCAAGCTGATAATTTATCAACAACAACACGTATGATAGGCCCTGCTACAGACATCGAGAAGCCAGAGGCAAAAGGAGAGATAAGTGTAGATCTAACAGATAATGCGTGGTGATGATGCTGCAGCTGATAAATGAGACACGGTTTCATGTAATCTTAAAAATAGTAATATGTAATTTGTAAACCCCACGACAGTATCTGTGTATTATTACTAATTATTCCGTTTTATAGCTATTGATTTACTTATAACAAATTATAAAAAAACCACTTTATCTTTTTATTACTGGTATACCAATTACAAGAAACTTCCCATGAGATCCTAGTTTAGGAATGCTATTTCAAATTTTAAGTTTTTCCGCACTTTCGCTACTTTTAAAATATACCGCTAGATGGAACCACCATCAAACTATTACACAAATCTACAATTAGCTTTTTACAGAATACACAACTAGATGGCGCCACAAACAAACAAGGGGGCCGCTGCAGTGAAGCTAAGACTGTGACAAGTTTAAGAGTCCTAAGGGTGTCTCATGGGGTATTATGCGGGCCCCATTATTAGAATACTATTTCATTCCAGGCCATAACAGTTAAATCTACTTTTAAAATATACTACTAAATGGAGCCATGATCAACCTCTATTACAGAAAACATTCATCAGTTACACCGTAGATGGTGTCACAAACAACCAGGGGCCCGACATGGGGCGAAGAGTTGAGAACAACTTCGGAGACCTATAGTTGTCTTACGAGATGCTATGCGGGTCCCCTTACTAGAATACTATTTCAAATTTCAAGTGTTCCAGTTATAATAAACAAGGGGCCCGGCAAGGTGGCGAAGATCCGACTAAGGTCGAAGACCCTAGAACAAGTTCTGGAGCCCTATAGATGTCTTATTTAGATAGTATGCGTGTCCCCTTATTAGAATATAGAATATAGAATTTCTTTTCCCGCCAGAATAAACAAGGGGGGGCTAACAGTGGGCGAAGACCCGAAGGTAAGTTCCGCAGTTCTACAGCAGTCTTCCGGGATGGAATCGGGCCCCCTTATTATAATAATATTTAAAATTTCAAGTTCTTCCACCATAACAATTACAAAAATGGGCCACAAAACAAAAATGGCCTCCAAACAGATCAATCAAGAACATGCGGTCCTCCAGTCAGAACGCGTGGCCTGTGGCAGTATGCGCGCACATGGCCAATCAGATGGAAGTGGGCATGGTAACGTGGTGGAGGATGATCAGGTGACTCCCTCCACGTGTAGACGAATGGGCGGGGTCGCGTGGCCCATTTTAATTGTGACGTCATCCAATTAAAAGTGATGTGGGTTAAGTGACCTCATTCTACTCACGTATATAATAATTAGGATGACTTTAGTATCAAACGTTTTGTAATTGAGTCTACTTTTATTTGGTATTCAAAAACGCCACTTTTTTCTATGTGCAATAATTAGGACTCGAGATATGTGCGACTGAAGAAAAAAAACAAAAACCAAGATGGCGGCGAATGGGCTGACTTGAGGAATGCACAAACTTAGGGTACGACTTTTGATCGAAGGCCCTTTCGAGTGAGCACCAAAAGAAAAAATGTCTCATAAATTGGTGGGTGATTTACTAATTGCACTGGGCTATGAATTATCGAACAAAAGCGTATACATTTGATGACAGTTACTTAAAGTACTCTAACAAATTTTTATTTTCTCCCCTTTTTCATCTATAATCGATACACACTAATGAACACGTTCATAAATTATATAACCACCATCCACGTCAAAAAATTGGTGTAATTAAATCTTTAGTAGATCGAGTAAAACAAATTTGTGACCCTGAATTTTTGAAGGATGGACATAAATATTTACCATAATTCTTACAAGAGAATGGATATTCATTTCCAGATATTAATAATATTGTTACACCTTCTAGACATAACCTTACAGAAAAACCAGTTCTTAATATTGGTACTGCTATTCTTAATATTGGTACTGCTATTCTTCCTTTTATAGCTAATGATACAGATAGAACTAAAAACATCCTAATTAAATATGGCATTAGGACTATTTTGAAACTTACAAGAAGAACATTTAAGATCACCTAAAGATGTTTAAAACCCATTATAATCTTCCGGAGTATATACATTGGAACCACAAAACGTATCTTTGATACAAGATGTAAAGAACATATGAGATTTTGTAGATTAGGTCAACCAGAGAAGTCTGCGGTAGCTGACCATGCCTTAAATAATTTAAATCACGATTTTTAATTTGACAATATGGAAATATTGTCAAGACAAACTCATTATTATGTTCGTTTACAACGTGAAGCTATAGAGATATATAAATACCCTTATAATTTTAATAGACAAGAAGAAAATCTCCGTTTAAGTAGGTTTTGGCATGTTATAATTAAAAAAGGGATAAGGATACGTGTGATTTTGTTTTTAATTTTGACTTTTGGTATGTCTAGTTCTTTTGCTGTGTTTTTACTAGACCTTGAAGCAAATACTTTACCAATTATATATTAAATTACCATAGCATTATAATTTAACATAAGTAGTTGAAATTAAAATTAAAATTAAAAAATTACATAAAACGTTCTGCATTATGCTTTTCATTTTCTACACTTGCAATTATTCACAAAGCTATTTCTTTGTTAGATTTAAGTGGATTAATTTAACTGGTGTCATATTTATATTTATTTGTGAATACTTCTATCATTTTCAAATTGAAGCTTTCACAACTTTACACTTAAATCATAACTTGATTCAATTTTGCTAAATGTGTTTTTTGGCTGATATTTTTCATTGTTAGCCTTTGACCGTTAGAAGGTGTTCTGATTTGTCGTCTTTAAGACAGTTTAACAATATTTAATTTTTTAATGATTTAGTTATTCTTTACTAAAATGTAATTCTGTAGTTGGCTTTATACACTCTCAAACTGTTATATTAATAGCAGGTTGATGTTTATGTTTTAATTTTTCAACTTTCACAAAATTATTTCAACATCTTTAACAATTTTAATAGATATTCCTACTGACGAAGATAACTGTAAGTGTTATCGAAACGTTTAGATTGTATAATATAAAATACACCATTAAAAAACCCAAAAAGATAAGTATTTCATTATGTGTAGTAATAGTGAAAGTTTACATTTTCATATTTAAAATTTTACGTTTTCATTAAGTTTAATTTTAATTGTAGAACACTGGCGTTACATTATAACGCCCGAGCAGGTTTAATATAACCACTAAAGCAGTAAAGTCACGCTTCAGTATATTCGCCCGAAAAAATACTTAGATAAATTAACTTTTATTTATACAGCATATATAGTGATAATAACCAGCAATTTACACCCAGAAGAGTAGTAATATAATGAATAAGTGACAAAAGGTACACTTTAATTATTTTCCAGTTAACATTTTCTTGCCAGAAACTAACACATTTAAAATTTGTTTTTAGTGATCAAAGAAAATACTTAGAAGCATAATAAAATTTATTTTCAATAAATTATAATAGTGCCGCAATAAACATATTTACTTTACAGCGATTAAAATAAAGTCCTCCCTCAAACAAGATAAATAATTAAAAAAACAGTAATAAACACATCTAACTACGTACTTTGTCATGACTACAGTCCCCAAAAGATATGAACCCAGACATTAGAGTTGATTGCGTTTACAAAAAGTTAAAAGAGAGATTCATGCAGGATCTGACGCCCTGTAACCTAGATAGCACAAGAACAACAAAGGACAGATTAGTCTCTTGCCTATGAACAGACAAACAGCAAACCACCACCTCTCAAACTACAACGTCAACAAAGAAAACCTCGTCTCTAAAACAAACCAACAAAGCAATACCAGAGATAACCTTACCAGGACACAGCTAACCATCTATTGTAGAAATTTAAGGTGAAGGTCGCAAGTGGGGTTTGAAATTCTACGGATAAACATAGTGCTACCAACTTACAGTAGATGAGATTCTTCTCACACACTCACGGAAGACAGCAGCAGACTATGCAACATTCATATTCTGATGCATAAAAATGGATCCATTTCAACACAGTCAAATGAAAAGAGTGTTTGAAAACCTGCATTCATAACATAAGTAGTATTTCAAGCCACCAGAACCACAACCCTACATGCCTAATGTTTAATATTACATCAACTACATGTCCCACAAGCAGAAATATCGGTAAAAAGACCAAAAATTAAGGAACCTGTAACACAGCCACAAACTTATTAACGCAGCGAAGTTTGTTGGACATGTCGGAATACTTTTTCTGACCAATACAAATTTGTACCACAACATGCTCCGCACTCATCCATACTGGAGCTGCAAACACATACCTAGGTTGAAAGTAAAGAATACATCACTTAAAAAAAATAAGTTGTCCACCAGGACTTACCTGTTCAACTAGCAGGCAGCTCCCTCACAAAAGCAAGAGACAAATAGAACATCACAGCAGTTATAAACTGTTACACGTCAAAACCGCACTAGGCGTTGTGAAGGCTTACCAAAGTAAGCGGGTTGCCAAGCCAGCTACAGTGGAAATAGGCGGGATTAATATAAGGAGTAAAATGATTGAAAGGTTTCAAACACCTTACACTTACCATAAATCAGCTCAGTCCGGGAAAAATTGTCTCTAGGCGCCACCACAATCTTAAATTTTGGCAAATAAATAGAATGTTAAACTAATCCTATCTGACTGTGGAAGACAGGATTGTAGCCTTCTCAGCAAAACCATTCAACACTCAAATTCAATCACGATTCAAAATAAATTGATCCTAAAGCTTAAGAAAATTTTGAAATACACGGGTCGTCGTAAACTTATTGAACACACCTCATACATATGAAAATTCCAAATCATAAAACGTTAATTTGAATACTTTTTAAGTATCCCTTATACACCTATAAATTTATATTTCTAACTGTTTAAATAAATAAATAAATAATATACCCAATTTAGAAAAGAAATCGGTTTAATAATTGTTATCCCAACAAGACATTCGTTTGCTTCTGAAAAATTTAAAAATAGAACGGTCATTGCATTCATCATAAATAATATCTTTATATTTTATTAATACTTTACCTTTAAAAATCGTATTTGGACATTCATCAATAAGTTTAAACTTTAATACTTCAAATCTGTAATTTATGCTTAATGAAAATATTCTGTCAGTCTTCTGTACCTGTTTGACTGTAAAATAAATCAAATAGGTAAAATTTTGTAATCGATTTGGCTCATTACGAAATTTCATATCGATCATTAAGCTCAAAATAAACAAAGATTAATTTCAATTATCAAGAGATGTAACCCGTTAGGTAAATTTACATAGGTTAATGCTTTCAACGTAAAAATCTTTCTACAACATTCAAATATTTTTTCATGTGATAACTAATGCTTCATTAAATTCCAATGGGTATCATTTACACCAACTTACATTCTGCATACACAAAAAACATTTTTTTTGGTGCAAATTCATTTAATCTACATTCAAAAGACGTTACATACATTATCGAAATACTGCACATACACGATGCGCCAAAAAAACCTTATAAAACAACCAATACATCACCTTCCAAGAACAATGTCATTTCTGCGTACAGATCTAATTTTAGGCTTCCTTCATCAAAATTCAGCATCTATTTCATTACTCACCAAAACAATATAGCTAAACCAAACCACCATAGAAATGACAAGCCATAATCAATGAAAAGGTGGACGAAATGCCCCCATAAGATGTGATCGGACCATCAAACATCAACTAGAGCTCGCTGATTGTCTTAGTAAAGAAACCATCAGAAAAATACCAGTTGAGTGTACTCCTATCTGGACTACACAGCACCAGCAACATTCCAACGGCTATTAAACAAAATCATAGGACCAGACCTAGAATCCAGAGTGTTCGTCTACCAATTATGACATAATCATAACTGACAAAACCTTTTCAGAATACTTAGACAACTTACGTAAAATACTTAAACAGATACACCAAGGTGGATTTCATATGCAGATTGACAAATGTAAATTGTGCCAAGCGGAGCTGAAATATTTAACTCACATGGTAACAGCAGATGAAATTCGTTAAGATCCAGGCAAGGTAGATTCCATAAACCAGATCCCACTTCCCACAACGATAAAACAATATGAAGACTGCTACGGCGTCCTGGTACTACATACTACAATTCTCCCAAATCACCAGTCTACAAACGAACCTGCTACAGTAAGGTACAAAGCTTAAATAAACAGACAAATACCAAGAAGTATTAAAAAAATCAAAAATATACCTACCACAGTACCAATACTCCCTTGACCTGATTTCCAGTCACCATTTGCATTACAAACCGATACCAGAATAACGGGAGCACTTATCCAGATCCAGGATTGAAGGGAAAAAATGATAGTTTATATCAGCAGAGCACTGACAATCGCACAACCAAACAACTCAACGATAAAGTAGGGGTGCCACGCAGCGGTCTAGTTCATTGGAAAACTTCGCGAAACGATTGAAATTTAAGTAATAACTAACAACAACACTATAACCTCCGCACACCGTACAAAAACGATCTCTAAGCAAGGTCGTCGATACATAATCCAGAAATTATAAACAAAACAACCCAATAGCAACAATTAACACAAATAATGTTTGGCCCCGATGCACAAGAATTAGTGAAACAGAGATAAACCAATCAAAGAAACACCTGAAATACGTAATCAACTATGACCATCTTTACAAACTGTTCCCTAAATTAAACCCAGAAGTAGCAGAGTAACTACACTCATTCTGGAGATTTACGTCCTGAAACTCGATTTCCAGCAATACTTAAAGAATGCCACGGTATGTAAGCACTAGGGGATCTGGTTATCGTAAAACCATTTCCAGCATATTTCAAAATTACTACTGGATGGACATCACCACCCATCTAACCG